>JACN01053638.1:0-12118 GCA_000787155.1 Scartelaos histophorus | reverse complement strand
TTATAGTATTATTTTAGTATTATAGTAGTGCGGCATGTATCTTGTATTTATTCAATTACAGTTTTATTACTGTTACTTTGAGCAGGGTCACCTCTCCAAAGATCTGACCTGTAATTTGTCTAACTGCGGAACATTCTAAGCAAAGCAATGACATCTCCATGGAGATAAGATGGCGGCTGACCATCCACCAGAAAAGTCACATAGAGCAACTTAAAATGATTCCTCTTTTTCCATTATCAAACTGCTTAAAAACAAACTTTTCCAATTATTTATGGGTGGTGTCTGTTACTTACTTTTACAGGAATTTTGTGGCTTTATCCTTTACATTGTGTTTAGTGTTACAAAAACTCAGAATTTTACTTGTGGGAAAAGCCTGTTTGAATCTAAATACTTTAAGACAAACGTCAAATTGTTTCTTGTCTGTTTTTCAATTGGGACGGGCTTGGACTTTCAAGTTGTGACACTGTGGCAATAGATTTATGTTGCCCTAAATACAAAGCAGATGTAAAAAATAAAAAGTACAAAGAAAGATGTCTGAGCGTTGTCTGCTGAGGTTGTCATCCGTGGAGGCAGTTAATCATGATGTAAGTAATTGTCAGAGGAAAAGGGGAAGTTTGTGTTACATTGTATTTGTGGGTTTGATTTTTATGACAGCTCTAAAAACAGGCCTAGTGAAACTGAAGGGGATGAGACAGCAAAGAAATGAACCGAGAACATCTCAGGGGTAAGAAGAAGAATTTTAAAAACTACCAAGCAATCAACATAGCTTACTTTTATATGGAAATGTGAGACTTTCATGAGCATGTTCAATCTGTAAATACTTTTTGAAATAGCAAAACAAATGCTGATAACACTATATCACCTGTGTTAGCTATTATAAAGCATGAAGGAAGACTTAATCCATAATGAACAGTTTAAAAGACGGATTCAAGCTCAGTATCTACACAACTAATAGCCCGACCCTAACGCCAAACTAACCCTGAATCAATCTCAATAAACATGCAAAATTAAAAGTGTAAAGAGTATAACATGTTAGCGGAATTCACTTTAAATGTGGGTTTAGTAGTAATAAAAGTAAGAAAGGCTGCCTTGGTAATGTAGTAGTGGTAGTAGTAGTAGTAGTAGTAGTTGTGATAGTAACCAAATTAAAAAATTGCGTTTTCTTCATACAGCCACGTGTTTTGTAAGTAGCTATTGGTTGAGAATGATGCCATTGTTTGAAGTATTTTTTATCATTCACTTTTATGGCTTGCATCCTTTGAGCATCCTGATGTCTTTGCCATCCTGCTCCTGTTTTGTTGTAGAGGCTGGAAAAGGCATAGGTACATTCTGTGTCGTCTTTGATGAGATTTATTGAGAAGCAGCTGCACACATCTTTAATTTGCCTTCTGCCCTGGGGTTTGGTCACCGGAGGCATTGTACACACGACTGAGTTTGTGCAGGCCCAGGAATGGCACAAATCAAATGAGAAATGGCTTGTTGATGTAGTAAACAGTTAGCTATATAACGCTTATATAATGTTTTCATTTTGAGTTGCACGATAGGTTAAACAAATGCTGGAAAAACTGGACAGTGACAGAGATGACAACGTTCCGAAAAGGACCATCTGTTTTCTGAACATGATGCCTCACTACAGCTGTAAAGATACAATATAGTGAACACAGCTTGGTCTCTATTAACAGATTCTGTCAGATGCCCTTCCGATGTCAGGCACCCACATAATATTGTTAAGTGTTTTGCCCAATGAAACAACAGCCCAATGAACCTTGTCTTCATGGAAGTGTTATCGCTTTGTCTAGAATGTACCACAGAATGTATCTGTGGAGTCACTCATTGTAGGAATGCCTGTTTTTCAATGTATTTTTGAGCACTAAAACACACACACACACACACACACACACCCACACACACGCACGCACGCACACACACGCACACGCACGCTGAGTGAGATGTGTGCAGTGGGCTGCAGAGACTAAGGCGAGTGTGAAAGTGATACGGCAGTGTCATGGAGGACACCGGTCACACACACACACACACATACACTATAACCTAACACACAACACATACAAAAATGAAAAAGCTAGTGTCTAAATCAGTTAGTTACATCTAAACATCAAACCCAGAGCAGTACTAGGAGGCCAGATGAAGATGAGGAAACTCACTTTGCTTCTTGGAAGTTGTAAAATGTGCTTAGAAACTAAGTCATGGTGATGAAGTGCAGTGTATTACAAAAGTGATAGTTTAGTCCACTACTTGGGAGCATTTAAAGCTGCATTGTGTAACTTTTCTGGTGGAGTGTATGCCACATTTTTTTCTTTGAGGAGATGTAATTGCTTTGCTCTGTATGTTCCACAGTGGCATTAAAAGTCTATGCTGCCTTTGTTTCATTAGAGGATACATTCTTGTGTGAATGGGGCTGGCTCGCTACTGAACTGATGTGTACCTTGTTCTGCTTGTTTCCATGGAGACAGATAAGATTAATGCCTTACTATGAAACATTCTAGACTGAACAGGTAAGTACATCTACATGGAGATGAGCATGTAATGTGCCCTTCCCATGACAAGTTACACAGTGCACCTTTAAATAGTGTTTAGTGTTTGGTGTAGTGTCTTACTCCATCTGTTGCCGTGACAGTCAGATCAAACTTGTCCAGGCCGTCGTCCCGGTCGAGAGTGGTGCTGGTGCAGATCTGCCCCGTCTCCTTGTGGATGGTGAACTGCGTGGGCACAGCGCCCCCTCCTGGCGACCCCAGGGTGTAGGTAATGGCACCAAAGGAGCCGCGGTCTTCATCTGTAGCCGTGACCTGGAGAGAGAAGGACACCAAGCGTGAGGTAAGGCTGGTCGAGTGACACCTAATGGCGCATGGACTCAAGGGTGCCACACACACCCAGCATGATTTAGACATAAGAAAATGTGTCAAAGTTGTTATATACGATTGAGAAGGCTTTCTGTTATCGCAATAATGCCAGCTCCAGCACGCCATCTTCAAACAGAGACTACTTATACAGTTGTCTAAATATCACACACCATAAGTACTTATTATGATTTCCAGGGTAGTATGAACATCTGTTAGACCAATTCGTGTTTTGGATGACATTTTTTGCGGTGACTTTGAAACACTGGCAATATGAACAGGTGGGGCCCATTTCAGTTACAATGGAGTTTAAATAAAGACAATAAGGACACAACACTGCAGTGGACAGCGCACAAAAAAGGGAGGAGAGCTACATCCAAGTTGTAATTTAGGTTTCTGTGGTCATCGGAGAAACTCTTAAGTGATCGTGGATATGGGCTTTTAGTGATAGGGTGTATTTAAGATTTTAAGACTTGCAACACTGGGGATACCGAACTTTCAAGCCACATTTTCTCACAGTGACCCAATTCTGTCTAGAGTGAGCAGTCAACAGATGTCTTAACTTCTAGTGGATCTCGTTTTAAAATTCAGGCCATTGTCTCAATCCAGTGTAGCAATGAATCTCTTTAGAAAGTGTTTTTACAAGTGGACTATTGAACAAAAGGTATTGATCGTTCTGTATTGCTCTGCTGTACACTTAAAACCACAAGGCTCTATTGATTCCACTTAATTTTAATATTGATTTATTGAATGGCAAACCTTGAAATGCAAACATGAATAATTGGGACATTTTGGAGAGGTTGCTGTAGTCGTTGATTTTCGCCAAACTCGCCAGCGTAACATAAAAGATTTTATTAATGTAATAACTGGAGATGCACCATTCCAATTTGATTTTGATACTACAGCTAGATACCCAATATCAACCAATACCTGTGCAGAGACTGAAGACAACTGAACTGTATTATTTAAGACAAAACTGATCCAAATGTTTTATGTAGTTATTCATCTCTCATGTAAGTACAGAGCAGCTTTATGTAACCAAAGTCCATTATTTCCTAGTTGCAACTGGTCCAGAAAGACTCTTTTTTTTAACATGAATTAATATGCCAAATTAGGATATTAGCTAAACCGATATTTTGCAGCTGACATTCAATCCTGTAAATCTTTCAGTATCAGACATCCGATACCAGTATTAGTTTGGTACATTCCCACTAATAACAGCATTAATAATAACACCAGCTAGTGATGAAAATCTAAAATCTTAAATATATTGTAAAGATGAATATTCAGTATTCCCCAGACCATTGTAATAGTACAGAATTCACGACTACAAAAGTGCTTTACGTGGATCATTTACCCCGTCTCTCAATGATACAAATATAATTATAATTTCAGTAATACATTTTGGACAACTAAACATCACAACAAATCTCATCTCTCCATCATTTAAAACTAATAATTATTGTGGTACATGGACAGAATAATAAATGCAATCCCAGTGACCTTGTTTTGTACACTCATTGTACATACTGCTTTGACCAGCCCATGTCCTTGTCTTTTTATTCACGCTACATCACAGACACCACAATGACTCACACTCCTATATGACATTATAGGAATATTAAACACGCTCCTTAGAGATCTTCCAGTCACTTTTCCCAAGCACATTTCTATCTATCACTTCCTCTTCTACAATGACTATTTACAACAGGGGATTTAGTCCATGATTTGAACTTCCCATAGGCTATGATGTTGAGACTAATAGAATCTATACGATCTGGGTGTTGCTCATATACTGGTCGGTAATGGATTAGCCACCTGTGGAGAAGAGGGCTCCGCACACAAAGATGGCCCCAGACTTTGGACTAAATCTAATTAAAAGGCTTAGAACTGCAGCCACCACCCACCTGGTCCCAGTGACTTCAGCTCTATCTATATCCCAGTCCGGTTTGGGGATCCAAGACACAGAGGAAGTATTATAGATAGGACCGCGCCAGGATTTTCCACATATGAATTAAAATACATATTAACTTTATGATGGGGAATTATATGCACGAGCGTATTTCATGAATAGTTAAAAATAACGTTAAGAGGCTTGGGCGGTTTTCTTGGAGCCAAAACACATTTTTATCACGATTTATACACACTTATAATTTTTTGTATTTGCCATTATTATTTTAAGAGGTAAATAAAGTCTGCTTCTTCTGAAAGTTCACACTTCAATGGGAACCAAGTGCGTGTTTGAGCAGAGAGGTGCATTAAAAAGAGACGTACTGAATCACAATCTGACAATATCTCCAAAAAAAAGCAAGTCATCACAGGTCTGAGTTCACAATTCAATTTTTATATTGCAGAGCCCTATTTGCACAGAGCATAAAAGCGATATATCAGAGGTGGAACAAGTTCTCTGGAGAATGGTCCTCCACCAGCACGTCTGAATGGTGATAGATGGGTTTAATGCAATACTGTGAAAAATTCAAGGCAAAATAATAGCTGAAACTCTAGGGTTTCATGCTCCCAACAAGAAAACTTACAGGAAAATAACAGTTTTTCATGACAGGCTATGACATTTTTAGTATTAATATTACTATGCCTCTATTGCCAAATTTTCTTTCATCTAAAACATGTCGACTAATACTAAATGACAGATCGGTTTGATATAAATGACACAAGAGACCTATTTTAAGTGTGCAGGGATTATCTGAGCTGATTTGCCAGAGTTCATTTCACATCACTCAGTATCAAAAAAAAATCCCAATTTTGCTGTATTTCCAGGATTTGCAACGCTTATCTCATCTTCAAAATCCTGTGGGCCGATAAGGTAATCTAGTAAACACACACTAGCTAGACATCGCCTTAAATCAAACATTTCGGTGAGCCAGACGGACGCTTTTGCCAAGGCCGTACCGTAGTCTTACAAACCATGTTGTCCAAAAGTGATATAAACTCACCACTACATAGCAACACAACACAGACAGAAGCCTTATGTTTTCAAAGCCATTTTAAGACCCATATTTTTCCATTACTTGTGGTTATAGCTCACTGGAGGAGACGTTGGCCTAAAGAAGTTTTTGTCTGTGGTCAAGTTGTCAAAAGATATGTATTTTCATTACGGGGTCAAAAAGTCTTCACCTCCTCTGTGCAGCATAACTCAATTTCAGCCATTCAAAAAGACAAAGACTCACAACGTAAATCAATCACTGGAACCTTGTTTAACTCCGTGTTGTTATTATGGTGAAAAAAAAGACAAAAGTGGAAAAGCTCCAAGTGGATTTATGATACAGATTTGGCATCGGGTGAAAATTGTTGCTGTGTGAGAAAGTGGTAGAGTTATACCAAAAGGCCCGCTGTTATGTTAACAATACGCGATTTGAAGTTAATGGGGTACAACTTGCAAATCTGACATGGCGGTCGTGTTACATTCAGACTTATTATTCGAACGAAGCCAAGATTTGAAAATATATGAGTAATGTAGGCAAAATGACAAATCGTAGGGTTTGATTTATGAGAAAATGCTCCACTTAGACCGTACGCCACACAACTATAAAACATGTTATACCTTTTTACAACTATTTTTATACTTTATGGACTTTTTATGAGCCGTGGTCTTATGATGAAAATGTGGGCGAGATTAGTGCCTGTTTATAATATCAGTAAATGGCTAATATACAGTATGTTCATGGGGAATTTATAACATGTGCGCGGTTGGTGGTCGCTGTAGGATACGTGGACTGACAATGACAACATTTCGCAGTCAAACATCTACTTTCTTTTGAACTAAGTCAGTTATAAGTCAATTTGCATAATGAGCAAAGGAAGAGTAAAAAAAATGATAAAATATTACAGGTGTTAGCAGGATTCGGATTCATTTGCAAGTCTGCTAACAACTCAAATAGTGTAAATGGGCCAAATCTAAGGCATTTTAAGCACAGATTCATTTTATAATATCACTCCCACTTTAAGCAAGAAGTAAAGGATGAATGTTGTGAAAGTAAAAGGGTTTTATACAGTACAGTGTGCAGTCTATTGGCATGAAGATGGGTTTTCACATCATCAGCTGGACATGGGTCCTCTGAATCTGGACCAAAGACCTGGACTGTGCAACTGTGGTCTTGGACGCTCCATCTGCCAGCAGGCTTTCAGACTCAATATTGTTAACGGGAAGGTTAGATAGTCGATACCAATTTAGGCACAACAATAATAATAAAAACAGATTTGGACGATTTAGTGTAATTTCAACACAAAATACTCGTGGTTTATTTGAGACCACATATTACTCTGTGGTCTGTGGGCTTATAGTTATCAGGGACGGGACAAGATCTTGTGCCTGAAGATCTTGCGAGACAAAATTACAATAAGAGCGTGCATGTGAAGAGTTTTTCCATTAGTTTAGACTTGGATTTGACAAAAAAAGGGTGAAGCGCTGGTGAGTCACATTTCAGAAGCTGTGTAGATCCAAAAAGCAGTCCTACAGTGACAGCAGAAATATTAAATAAAGTAAATCAAAACTGATGAGGCCAAAATTGTGAACTGAATTGCAAATTTATTTGTTATAAAATCTGTCAAAATGTCTTGCTCTTGTGAATCCAATCCAGTGTCTCTTGCCTTGTGGGAATTGTGTCTTGTCCCATTCCTAATAGTTATGACAGGACAATTCTAAAAGGTAAAATTTAGTTTGATTTAAGATTTTAGTATTGACTAGTTGATTAATGAGTGCAAATGGCTTACAACCAGTGTACCATGCAAATCTGAAATAAAATATATATATTGACTATATACACCAGTATGTAACAGTATACACAGTCATGCCTTTGAGCTTTATATTAGCTCAGGAACAGGACCACAACTCATTGCTGCAGCAACAGGAGGAGCCATAATGCAAAAAAATCAAGATAATATTTTGGCAACATTCTTCATGATATGCACATCAATTTATTTATATTATCAACCCCATTCACACATTTTAAATTACACTAAAATATCTTTAAACATCTGCCTGCCACGCGAATGCACAATTTATTTCAATGTGAGTATTAGTGTAACCATTCCATACATAGACAATATAGAACCCTCATATGGTCAAAGTATGTGAAAAACGGCACAGACGAGTCCAATACTTGTGCCTGTATCTCCACAGAGGACCATCCATCGCCGTGGAGGACGTCTGAGCAGCCATCCCTCACTGCAGCATTAGCGAAAAGCCAGACCTCATCACTCACGGCTCACTCCTGTGTCTTCTCTCTCCTACTTAGCACTCCACTTTCACATGCTCCTGCTCCGCCTTAATGTAAAGCAACAGCATGAGAGGTCTCTGAGGTAGTCCCATACTACAGGTCCAGCACTTCATCTGCGTTTATCTTTCATTTGTCTTCAATGGTGCAGAAAAGGACTGGTCTGAGCACGGGAGGTGATGCACAGTAGTGTTGAATGAATGAGTAGAATGCCTGTGATTGTTGCCTATTGCTTTTTCCCATCAGCAAGTGGTATAGTGCAGCTCACTTTTGTACAGAGTTTGTTGGCGAGGTAAACGACAATGGAAAGTCCCAGATATATAGGTACAAGCTGTTTTCAATTTTAAGTGGAGGCTGCAGCATTTGCCTGTCACATAATCATGAGTGGAATGAGATGCAAACCTTTTCTTGAAAATAGATTGTCTTGTTTTGACAAATGAGTTGAAAATGTTCTTTTTCCTCAGATAAACTCTTGATTTCACATAGCCTAGACAGCTGCCTGAACCAACATCTTGTAGATCTCGTAATGATATAGATAAATAGACCTGATTTCAATCAGGAATCATATCCAAGAGCACATTTGTAAGTTAATATCCAGTAAATTACATTTGCAGATGTAGATAACGGCAATACACACCTATAATGAGTGGACAGAATAAATACTTACGCTAACCGCTCGTTTTTATACAACATTGTTTCATTTTCAACACTAAGATTATTTTGGTTTCTTTCATGTTTCTATGTGGTCTCATAAGAATTCTGAAACCATTGTAAAACAATTTGGGAAAGGTCAGATTTCATCTTATTTATGTGATTTTACAGTATTGATACTACTAGTTCAATACAAGTTTCACTCTTGCTTAGTACTCTAATGCTTTATCTATCAATACACACTACGTCTCAGATCTATATAAGAACACTGAAGTAAACCTCATGGCAAAGAAAATACTGACATTCCCAATTATTAAACAAAACATATAGTGAAGACCGACACTATAATAAATATAATTTCTGTCCTTATGAAGTATTATGTTGTCATGGCGACAGGCCCAGGTCCAGACACCCCTCTGCTGTGGATCTGTGCAGAGTTTTGGCCACAGCTGGAGATCTGTAGGATTTTTACAACTTCTCCTTAAGAAACCCATAATGAGCGCTGTAAAGCAGAGGACTGTCAGCTCTACTCATCCTCCGACTGAGGCCAGGCAGCAGTAAAGCAATCATCAGCTCCAAGGATCATATGCAACACAGCTTTGTTAAGCATCAGCAACAAGAAAAACCTATACTTCAAGGTACTACACTGCCATTTGAATTTAAGTACTATATTGTAGAGTATATCTTATTTTGGCGCCCAGTCAAAGGAGCACTATGTAACTTCTCTGGTAGGGGCTCACCACCTGCTTGACTCAATGGAGATGTTATAGATCTGCAGGGAATGTTTTACAGTAAAATCTATCAAGCATTAGCATTCTTATAGCTAAAGATACTCCACACATATGACCTGGTAACCTTGACCTTGGACATGTGATGGAAGCTGCTTGCCTGTAGCAGAGGGATGTTTAATGCTATACTGTGGAACATCTAAAGCAATAACATCTCCATGGAGACAAGCGGATGACAGACCAAAATGTTATCTAGTGCACTTTTAAAATAGGAATGTCAATATCACAAAAAAAATAAACCCACATGTAGTTGTACTTTTGTTTGTGTTACATTGACTTCCTTCAGAAAGTGGTATTTGATGAAGCCAGTCACATACTTAAGGAATTTATTATGTATTAGACACCAGGATTGAAAGAAAGTTCAGGATTTCATTAATTTACTAGATGATAAACAGTTTTAGACCACACAAGCTGGGAGCATGTCAAAATATGTTCTATTATTTTGACATCTAGACTAAATCTGTAAATACTCGTAGCATTTTTCGCAAGACTAGGACCATCCATTATGCAACTACACCGTGCACATGATACTCCTCAAGTTGTAAAAAAGCTCAATTATCCTGGAGAGAAAAAGTGATGACCATATAAGACCAGAATGGAGAAAAGAATGCATTTTTACAGAGCGAATACAAACTAGCCGGGCTTACTTTCAATGGCGGTAAATAGTGATGTGTCTTTTAATAGAAGTGTGGTTAGGTGTTAAGAAGAGCTAAAACACTCCTCAAACTTTTTCCGTGAGTAGCATTCCCCCAGTATAAAGCATTCCCAAATTTCTGAAGCAATTTGTGCGTCCGTGCTATGAATAGACCACAGCAGTGTGTAAAATGAAGATGTATGGAAAGGAAGTGAAAAGAAGGAGGCGGTTTTGTGAGAGAAACAAGCTAATGATAACATGAAACAGAGACTTCAGCCAGGTTTTGACCTCTAGCAATACGAATTGATACTTTGCAGCTGATGTCATCAACATTCCCTGGGGCTGTGATGCTAACTGGAGACACTGCTCTGTCTGGAGCTTTGTAGTCATGAATCTGACCTATAATTTAACACAATTTGACAAGAAATAACGAAATGGAATTAGAACAGATGAGCTTATTTGTGCTGTTAAACGAGTCTCTCTCAATGAACAGTTTTCAGTTAGTCACTCTCAGTCTTTTTGTTCAAAGTCAAACACATAAACAGGACCATGAACACTCACATTAATCATTTGCTCCTGAAAATGTGTTGTTTAAATCCATTTTGTATTTTTCTTGATTTTTTTCTTGAGATCTTAAAACAGTGTTTGCTAATGTGTGCATTGTGTCTCCATGATGACAAATGTAGAGGACCTCAGCGTCATGTCACTGTAAAATATCAATGCATGGCACAATTTTTCACAAACTTGTTTTTAGACTTGAATAAGTGCCTCATTTCTCCTTTAAATGGCCCATGTTACGTTATTTTGGGGTCTATGTTGTAATGTTATTTCCTCTTCAAAACACAAGTGGGGTTGTGTTTTGTTTCATTCACACATGTCTAACAAATTCTGAATATCTAGGCTGAGTTCCACCTTGTGATTTCATGTGGTAATACGGGAAGTGCTTTAATTTCAATCTCCATACACCCTCATGTTATCATTTGGATGATGATGAACCCTACAAATCTCTATTGAACAAAAGGTCAAATCAAATGCAGAATAGAACATTTTGAACTTTGGAGATGTATTCAGATAATAAACCAGCATTACACAAACGTGTGAGTGAAACAAAAGACAACTCCAGGTATGTTTTTGATGAGTTAACAACATTCTAACATGTCTCAGCTCACAAGAACCAATTTTCTTGTAATATTGTTTGTTATAATATTGTTTTCTATCGTCTTTCATTCCTCGTGGAGCTGTTTTCCCAGTAAAATGTCCAAAACCAACTTGTATGTGCCTCCCTGCTGTCAATGGCATAAGATTAAGATGTATGGCAGGGAAGTGGAAGGAATGAAAAAGGGAGGGTGATTGCGGGACGGGGGCGATGCTTTGGCAGAGGAACAAAAGGCCAGGCTAATGATAACATGAAACCTTGAAAATGGGAACGTAGAGGACCAAGAACTTCATCTCCTCAATCTCCATTCCTCCCTTGACCTCCCCGAGTATTTTTTGTTTCTTTTTTTTGCCGGTGTCTCCCTCTTGCTGTATCGTCTCTGGAGCGTGATCTTTCGCCACCCTATTACACACAAGCACTTGTCGTCTTTCATGTGGAGTTCACGGCTGGGAATGATTAGAAACATCAAACCGCCGAAGGGAGGCGTAGAGGGAGGACCAAAAGACTTCTGTTACTGCTATATTTGGAAGAAAGATTTATAATGCAAACGCGAGAAAAGTTTGGACAATGGGAGAAATTTAAATAAAAACATATTGAAGACTACACGTATCTATTTCACAGTAGAAAGTCGGGGCCTAAGCTGATAAAGCTTTTGAGTCGGTTCTGAAAGGAAATCAGAAAACTCTATTTAAGTCATTGTAAAGACCATGGTTTCCTTTCACACTTTCCCACAATGCCAAAGTTGAACTATGTCACTTTTTGACACCTGCTTTACCATACTTTCAATTCAATTCAATTCAATT
>KN502139.1:24097-35959 GCA_000787155.1 Scartelaos histophorus | reverse complement strand
CATGCCATGGAAGCTGGGGCCTTGACCTGGGACAGGGGGACCCTGCCGATTAGGGAAGTTGGAATAGCCCATCTCATTGCGACCCTGCCACATAGGTCCCTGGGGGCCATCTGGGCCAGAAGGCATGGGGCTGCCCATCATCTGGGGAGCCATGGGTGACTGAGAGTTGGGCCCTGCAGAGGTTGGACCCCTGTCCCGGTTAAAGGGGAAGGGGAACTGATTTTGTGGGCCAGGTGGTCTCCGCTCTCCTCCAGGGTACGTGTTGTACTGGTTGTACATGTCCTGCTGGCCCTGTGGCCCTGATGACTGGGGAGGCTGCTGCTGACCACTGTATGGAACATTGTACATCTCCCCCTCATGACGCTTAGCCGGAGGACCATAGGCCCCGTCTACAGGACGCTTGTAGTTCTGAAAGTGCACACCAACACAATGCATTACTGGAACTAGAACATCTTGTGTTCAACAAATGTTATACAGCTTATTTAATATTTGCAGTTTTATTCCATTAATAATTGAATGTCTGAGAAAAATAAAATATGACATGTTCTTAATCTTAAATAACTATATATATTTCAAAAAGAGCTTGAAAGTAAAAAAATGAAGGCCCTAAATACACTGGCTTTCACTGTACATAATGTTCTCACCGGTTGCTGCTGTGGATACATTCCTGGTTGTTGATTTGGGTATGGGCCACCAGGGGGAGCTCCTTGTCCAGAGTACTGGTTTCCATAGGACTCATGCCTAATAAACACAACATTTATCATTACATTTTGATGGCACAAATAAGAAATACAAATATTAACATATTTGTAAATATATCAAATAAACAGCGAGTTGCATACCTCTGCTGTGGTGGGGGGCGGCTGGGTGAGTACATCCCTGCGTCGGCTCCAGAAGGCATCATGTTGGGCTGTGGACCTCCAGGTCCCATGCTGCCGTCAGGGCCCATGCCTGGTTCCTGTCTGTGGCACCACAACATCTCCTTATCCCACTGAACTTAGACTCTAAAGCCCATTTAGTGATAAAAGTCAAAAACAATACACAGAGGTATAATGTTTACCTTCGCTCATATCCATAAGGGTACTGCTGCCTCTGGCCCATCTGCATGTTCCCCATAGGTCCAGGGGGCCCCCGATTATACTGCTCTGCCATTCCACTGTTGGGGCCCGGCTGCATGAACTGCTCTCCAGCTGCACATAGAGCCACCACAATGAGAAGAGACCAAGTCTACTGCTGCTTATATCTAGGGTGCAAGAGCTTACCTTTTCTCATGCCACCAAAAGGGTCCTTTGAGTCATAGGACCCCATCCGGTTCATCATTTCTGGACCACCCATTCCAGGCTGGTACCCCTGAGAGTTGGGTGTTCTTCTGGCAAAGGCAGGATCTCCACCATCAGCAAATGGATCCTGAAGATTAACACTACTTCTGCAAAAGACAGATTATCTTGTTCATACAGTATAAAAGGTTAAAACAAGAAAAACAATTGTGACCCAACTGACTTATTTGAGAAGCAGAACTGAAGCCTACCTTGCACCGGGCATTGGGGGCATTTGTGAGTGTGGTGTGGAGGCTGGGGTTGGGGGCTTCAGGTCTCCTCCCTCTGCCATAGAACTACTGGTAGACTGAGGGGTCTGTGGACCTTGGAGTGATCCAGAACCAGCTGCAAAACAGGTTTAACACATTCTTAAACTGAACCCAACAGCTGAGGTCTCTGCCAAGGCATGTACACTGATTGTATGTCAAATTACTCACTTTCAGCACATTTTAGGAAAAACGTAAATGGTATTATAAAATCTGGTGCTACAGCTATGGTGACAAAAATTCAGAAATACTCCTGTGCCATAATGTTCAAGCAAGACAACTCCAACAGCTCAACACGAGCAAACTGCAGAGATTGAGAGTGCATCTTTGGTGAAGAAACGGAGGCAAGAAAGGTAGTTGATCAGAGGGAAGGAGTGGAGTCTTAAGGACAGCCTGAGCACTGCTGGGGGCTTTGAGAAAACATGCTGCTTTTGGCATTGTAAAATCCCATTAAGAATTTCCAGAGTGCTGTGACAGCAGCAATGTAGGGTTTCTGTCAAGGCGACTGGTTTTGGAGTGCACAGCCAGCAAAAAAAATAAAATAAAAAAAAAACTGTTGAAGTCTTTAGCTTATCATCCCAATCCCACGCTCCCCCTCCCAAACGCACGTTCCATCATTCCTCAAATGTGGTCTCTCCAGGAAACAATGCTGCGAGGCCTGGCTCTGACAGATTACTGACGTAGTGATGTGTGTGCACACGTGACTTTGTTTTGGTTGCTCATCATTAACTTAAGCCAGAGACTTGACACTATTAGGCAGATTTGATGACTCACAGGTTCCCATTCATTAAACTGGCACACACAGCGGGGTCACCGGCAGGTCACACTTATTCACATTTTCACACATCAGCCACTGTAGCGCTCATGTACACACACACCAAGGCCCCTCCCCCTCCCCGCGGGCAGGGATTTCCCTCCAAAGATGAAGGGAGGGGGTGTCTCATGAGGGTGAAGAAAATAGCATGATAGAAAGAGTCAGAAGGAGAGAGAGAAGTCATGTGACTTTTGTACACACTCATGCGCATTTTACTAACTTTGAGTAGGTGCCAACAAGCAGCAAAGAGGCTGGGTCAGTGCATAATGATATGGGTAACCAGAACAACAGTAGCACAGTCTGGTACATAACATTTGCTACTCATTTAGAATTTATATGGCTACTTATTTAGAATCTATTATTACTATCTACATTTTGTCTTTGTATATATTATGATGTGTGAGCTACAGTGTCCAAGTAAGGGACAAATTAAATTACTTAGTTACTTAAATACTGACTTGTTTCCTCATCAAAAATATTCCTGGAGTTTTGTTTTGTTTCATTCACACATATTTACACACAAACCCTGCATATTTAGGCCGAGTTTGAGCTTCTCACAATCAGAAAACACTATTCCGGACACCTTCATTAGAATCATTCAGAAAATTTCAGTCCTGGAATTGCCAATCTATGCTGAAGTGAACTTAAGGTAAAAGGTAGTTGGTCACTTTAAAGCTACAGCTCTATGACAGACAACACAAGGTGGAACAGAGTATTTTGAGCTTTGGAGGTGTGGACAAACTACCGGTAATAAACAGGTGCGAATAAAACAAAACACAACATGGGGGATGTTTTTGATGAGGTAACAACATTATAATGGCTCTCAGAAGTGTGTAAGAAGTGTAATATAGGACCCTTTAGTAGATAAGCAAGCAGAATATTGTAATGCCCATGCATAAATTATATTTGCTATTGAAAATGTCTTAAAAATGATGAGCTAATTTTTGACCAAAGGCACAAACAAATCAACACTATCAGCTCCATTCATCACATCTGCCTCAGCTCTTGACTCCAGGGAGCTTTGTGCAGCCCAAGGCACCAGGCAGAACACAGCATGTGATGGAGCAGCACTATGGCCAAAGCACCTCTCCATGGCTTCCCCTACCCTGCTAACTAGACACCAGCTGACAGGCACCCAACGCCTCGTGTAGCACCCCCCTCGTGCTGAGTCAGTGCCCCCAGCCTGTCTGCCGAGTCTGGGCTGAGGCCAGAGCAGGGCAGCACGTGGTCACTCCTGGCAGCAGTTACAGATGACAGAGGAGTCTCCCAAACAAACGGCTTCCACAAGACAAGCCCTGAGCGACTGAGGGTGACTAGGCACAAAGCAAACCTACATATTTTAAGGCAATTCTAACCAATGATAAAAATACCATTGAAAGGAATGAAAGGAAGGTATGAAAGGAAGAATGAACACATTGGCCGCGTTGTTCATTATGAATGGTACTCCTATCCACTCACATGAGCTGCTCGTTTCTGCAAAATATTATTGTAGTTTTTCCATTATTTTGAAACCCAAGTTTTTGTTAACCAAGATATTACATTTATAACGGTTATAAGTGAAGCCAGGTTATTGCTGACCAACAGTATCAGTAATTTTAGATTATATTTCAACATTGGCATGGTCTAGAACAATAATTATTATATCAACTTATCATCTAATTTATGAAAGCCAAACAATATGTTTTGGGGCTCAGTATTTATTGTGTGGAGAATTTCTTTGCAATAATGGGAGACTTATATTATTTGAATGTAATAAGGTAAGATTTAAGCTGTAATGAAACATTTCTATGGCTAGTTATTGGTTCCTTCTCCATTTAATTATACAGTATATTTAACATCTGATTTACTGGAACTTTCCTCCTCTCTATCAGTGGAATGTTTCAATATTCCTTTGTAGTAATATATCATGGTTCAAAATGTGTTACTGTGACAGGCCTAACCTTGGCCAAATCTGATTGATATTAAGTTATTCATATTTGAACAGGAGTATAATGAACATAAAAAATAACATAAGAAGTAGTGTGTTCAGGTAGACTCTTTGCAGATCAGATAAAGTGCCAGAAAACCACTTGACAGTGAATCGAACAAATGAATCAGTGTTATAGTAATAACAACATTTTCCACTTAGCTACTTTTCATTACAAAATGATCATCCAGTTAATGTGAATTCTGAAAAGGTACATGACATTGCAGCATTTTTTACCTTACCAATTCTTCCCAAAATAGCTTCCCCACTTCCCCCATGACACTCCAGTTTACACAGCGCGTACTCAGAGTCTATTGAAGGATTCGGCATGCTCCAAGAGCCTGAAAGCCTTTCTGTCACGTTGTGTGCAAATGCCACAGAGTATTCCCCAAAGAAATGAAGGTGTCCAGGGCAATCCGCTCGCCCTCTTTGTGAAATACAGCTGTGCACGTCTCGTTTACAACTCTGCCAATACACACTAAAGCACCGGTGAATTAACTAAAGATGGCAGCGTCCAATATGACAAACGGGGCTCCTACAATGGCTTTTCGCGCAATTAATAGGATACAATAAAACAGAATACTTTATAGGAAGGTGATGTGGGCCCAGTGGAGTGTGGAGAATGTAATGGGATGTAAAGCGGCGTGCGTCAGAACCATAGATTGTAAATATAAATGGACATAGCTAACATGGTAGCCTCAGTGTTCCAAATAGGAAGTGAGCATGAACGCGCTTCAGTCTCCTTAAAAAAAAAAAAAGTTCTGGCAGACTTGTCATTTTGGTCTTAAAATATTTGTATGACTTGTTCTAATAATCCTGGTGTTTTATGTTGTCCATAAATCAAGATATGAACATTAACAACACACCACTCAAATGCCTCCTTTCTTAACACTATGGGTGATATCATGCTCAACTTCATTAAATTCTTTATACAGTCTCTGGTCAGAACTCACCTGGACTGGGGGGCTGGATCTTGGGCTGGTTCTTTTTATTGTCAGTGTTGAAAAAGTCAGGTGGTGGATCCTCTCCTCTCTCGATCTTGCACTCAAAGGCATATAAACACTGGATGTACTGCTTTTTCAGTGAACTGGCGGCGCTGCTAGACGTGCCCACATTCAGGTTAGTAGCTAGTTCTCGCCATTTCTTGTTCTTGTTGACCTAAAGGCAAGTACAAGGAGGATTTAATACAACAGCAATAGCAACATAAAGCTAAAATAAAAAGCACTGCTTCAGTCATTAAGGAACTAAAAAACTAAAAGGAGTATCCAATCATTTCATCACATAGTATCTCTGTGCATAAAATAAATGATAAAAAGACCTGCACAGGTGTGAATACTCAGGAAGAAATCAGATTACTCACATCAGGCATAACAGTTTACATGACATTTATTTCACAAATCAGATAAAGATCAGATTTTTGATGCGTGTGTAAACACAGCCACTGTACTAACGCAGATAACCAAATTTTTTACCTGTGTGAGTCCACCTATTTCCTTCACAGACACATAGAGCCTGAACAGGTCGAGAGGCTTGCGTCCCACAGCGGGCAGGTTATTCATGCCCATGGCCTTCTCCTCAGCAAAGGCCAGGTACCGGTCCACCCACATCTTTCTCTCCGGCTCCGGGCCAAGCTCATATAGTCGGGTGATCTTTTCATTGGTGATGGTGGAAGAGCTTGACTTCTAACACAAGGTGACAAACCATTATGCATATTTGTATTAAAATACAATGCTTCAATACAAATGCTAAACATTTTGTGTGTGTGTGTGTGTGTGTGTGTGTGAGTGAGTGTGAAATTGTCTGGATGGTTTGGTCATGTGGGGATGGGCAATTGTGGGGATGGGTGGAAATGTGTATTGCTTTTAATCCGCTGTAAAGCACTTTGTGTTACATTTTTTGTATGAAAAGCGCTTTATAAATAAAGTTTGATTGATTGATTGATTGATGGCTAAATAATAGAGCTTTACCTTTTTGGATTCAGATTTGGGCGTTCCATCTACTTTGTTATTCATCTTCGGGGCTTGGTTCATTTTGTCCATGCCAAATTCTGAACCAGGGGGCATTCCTATGTGATTAAGAGAAACAATGCAATTATGTATAGATGATCATCCGTTAATTTAAAATAATAAAATTATTTATAATTTCATAAAAAAATATATTATTACCAGGAGTGTTGTTGGGCATATTGCCTCCCATTGGGTATGGTCCGGGCCCTCCCTGGTTCATCATTCCATGCATGCTGTTCATCCCAGGGCCATAGCCGGAGCCTGCTCCCATCATGCCCTGAGACATGTTGGGGTAGCCGGGTGGTCTGGGGGATATCGTCAATGTTATTCATTCATTCACACACATTTAGCATTTAAATGTGAAAACCGTTGAAGGCTGATTTTTTTAGTACAGACTTTAGCACATGCACTGCATAAATGTCTAGTCATAAAATGAAATCACACAAGGGCAAAGGCATGTAATCTCATATTTGATTCTTCAGTCTCACTCCAGGTCTCTGCTCACACAAGAGTTTTTTGCAGTCTACTTTCCAGAGCACTTAGGAACCATAACACAACAGAGCAGCTGGAGAAACAACCAACCCATTTTCACAGCCATGCTTCAACACGAACAGGCCCAGACATTGTAGCTGTAGGATTAAAAATCCCTCTCCAGACAATAGTCCTCGTGTTCTGAGTCTCCTTCACATGTCATTGCAAAAGCAAAGCACACACCTGTTATGTATGGAGTTAGAGGGTCCATGGTGCATGGTGGGGCCACCGTCCTTTCTGTTCATGCCTGGAGGAGGACACATCCCTGAGCCCATCTGAGGGGGCATGTTGGCCATGTTAGAGCCCATGCCAGGGCCATAGGGTCGAGTGCTCATCTGCCCCGGGGGCATTCTCCCAGGTGGCATTCCTCCATAAGGAGGCCCACTCCCCTGACCAGACATGGGGTTCATAGAGCCACTCATCCCAGGGCCACTTGGGTAGTTAGCATTCTGCATCCCTGTGTAACCTGGCTGCCGGGGATAACCTGGACATATTAAAAAGGCAACACAGAATACATTTTTTATCATTTTTTTAACAAGATTTAACATTATTTACACACATCTAATTTAAGCTCTTATTTATTTATTTGTAGAAATCCAATATATTTGTATATTGTATGTTTTTACACAAACAAATTTGATCACTATAACAGAAGAAAATTAAAAGTCCCATTTTCATCCCATACCTTGTGGACCATACTGACCACTTTGTGGCCCATAGTTGCCCATAGAGTTGTTTTGGGGATAGGGTCCCATCCCAGCATGCATCTGGCCTCCTGAAGACTGGCGTGGAGATAAGGCAGAGCCAGGTTGTCCAGGTGAGCCATAAGGCGGCATATTGGGGTTGCGCATATACACTGAGTAAGAAAAGAGAAAATATTGTTGCACACATTTAGTGAAAGTCAAGTAAAAATAAACACTTGAAAGACCATGTCTTTTCAAACTTGATTCATTACATAACACTTTGTAACCCCGTGCAAACTAACACTTCTCCACAAATCTGTCTGTTCTCCTCATCTGACCTGAGTGTACACAGTATGTACAAGTCTTATTTAAAGATCCAGTCTGTTTACATGGAGGAATGTTGTCTAACTCAAACACTGAAACACGAGCTCCATGGACCATGACATACATTCTTGTGTTTGTGTCAATCCATCACAGGACGTTTCAGCTGAAACTCACCTCTGTCCTGGCCCATCCCGGACTGGTTCATGGACGAGTGCATCATGCTGTCTGACTGGACACTTGGGGGTCGGGGAGGCATCTGATTGCCTGCAAAACATACATAGCTTTTTCTTTCATATAAGTCAAGGCATTGGTTCATTAGAATTACATTAATCAAACTTCAATCTGGAATGTTTCACTTCCATCAAATGTGAGCTACAGTAGTTGTGACCCCACATCATTTAGACATCATTTATCATTTTTGTCTCTGAAAGCCCCAAATAATTCTGCAGGTGTGGTATTTATTCAGGAGGATAAAAATACCATTGTGGGCATATGGTCTTAGTGCCTGAATTCTTGAAATTACTTTCTTATGCCTGATTTGTTTAAAGACAAACTTATGTGTGTGGCAAGTCATCTGTTCCAGAGCCAAGACTGTGAAAGCAACTGTACGTAATAAGTCAAGTCATATTACATGGCCATTTTAAATTCAGAGATTGGCCTAACTGAGGGTTGGAGTTTATACTGTATTTAGTGTAAAACACAAGTAAAAAAGTGCAGCTGCTCATTACCTCAAGCATGTACTTAGCCAACAAACATATGGCTGCTTTATAGTCCAGTGCAGCTTACCAACTGTTATCGTTACCTGGTCTATATAGTGTAAAATATGTTGAAATTTTATAAAAAAAAATATCAGAATAAAACTATAATATACAAATGCAAACCATTAAAATGGGCCTAAAATTATACAATTCCTATAGTTGAAAATAATCAAATGTAAGCAGCGAGATGTCCACAGTTTACCTGGCACAGCAGCTGGGGACAAGGGTCCAGTGCGAGAGGGGGTGACACTAGCGGGTGAGCCCACAGGTGATGGTGAGGGTCCTCGGATGCCGGGCAGGTGGGGTGAGGTGTGTGGAGAGAAAGGCGACTGAGCAGGGTTACTCTGCTCGCCTTGACTGCTTGACACGCCAGAAGTGCTAACACCAGGGCTCAAGGCCCCTTCTGTACCGGTGGGCAGGTCATCAATGGAGCCAGACAGATCCTGAAACAAGAGGAAATCAAAAGTTCAAATAAAACCAAGAAGTTCTTTAGCACATAATTTTAATTGTCTGAATGAATAACAAAGCAATTATTATGTGCCTTCCACAACACAACAACAGGCACCAGCTCTGGTCAAATATTATACATTATAAAAAACAAAAGGGAGGAAAAAGAAAAAAAATTATGTTTACCAGTCATTTTATTTAAACTACTTCATGTGGTGCGTAAAATATCACAAAAAGAATTCAACAGTCACAAAATAGTGATATTTAAAAACTAAATTATGATGCATCACTCAAGTGTTTTAAGAAACTCAAAAAGACAAATAAAGTAAAGATGCTATGCTGATTGTAAAGATGGAAGTGGTAGTAATTTGAAACCAGAATCCTAGTAGGCAGTTAAAATAATTGGTACTGGGCATAGACTCCAGGGCCATGTGGTGTTGTTAGCAAGCCTTGGCTGTGACACAGAGCCAGGCAGGGAGGCAGCCGGTGATCACCATGTTTGTGGGAAGGTGAATGTTTACACTGCTCACGTGGGGCCCATGTGCTCTCAGAAATGCAAGCTCATCTGCCAGTCACATCAGAGGGGGAAAAATGAGTGGGGGGAGGGGTGCGGGTGGGTGGATTGCACTAACTGGAAGGTGGCCAACTCTTCCCATAGAAATCTCACACTTGTACAAGCTGGCTGCAACCCCCGAAGCCGGCGGTTTTTGCACTTGAAACGGCGCCCGGTGCTATTTTTGGGAACATGACCTGATGGAGGAACCCCAGAGGGAGTGACAGGAGGAGAACGCTGATTCAGAAAGCAGCCCCCAGTTGCCACACAATACTCCCCTTCCCAATACAACACGCCCCCACCTTGTTCACACTGCCCTCGCTTCAATGTTTTCTTGGCTTTTTTGACTTTGCCGACCTGTGCCTTTGTATCCCGCACAGGAGAAGTAGTGAAAGCACCAAAACAATGAGAAACTATACAAGGCACCATGGGAGGGTTTTTTGTGAGCGGCTTCCCAGTCTCTTAAGTGTTACGGTGGCTGGTACCCAATTAATGTTCACAAATGTCGAAAAAGAGGGTCAGGAGAAGGCAGGGGGGAGCGCTGGGATGGTAAAAGCGGTGGAGGAGAGCGGGAGATCAAACAGCATGACATTCCTTTCTTAAACAACCATGGCGGGCTCCTTTTCCCTGCAACCAATACTGTCAGCTGACCCACATCCCCCCTTTTTCTACCTAGACATCACAAGACTTGGGTCATCTGACAACACCAAGGCCCCATGTCGTTGGACGTGGTGACCACCCCAGAAGCTATGATGCAGTCGGAGATAACACCATCCACACACAAAAAGGCCATTTTACACCAAGCTCCCTATTACGTGACCACTGGCAAGAAAGGTCAAAGGTCGGTTCTTGGAGTAACGCCAATAGGTCGCTTTTAGGGAGAAGGTTACAGAGGAACGGAGACAGAGACATCTCAGTTATGGGTTGAAAAACAGGAGCAAAATGGTAATAAAACACAGGGTGCGTGCGGTTAAAAGGAAGTGCTTTTTAAGTACCACTTAACTGACCCCCATGACCAGTGAACATGGGAAACTATTAATCAGTCAGGCATGAATTATAGAGACAAAAGTACATTTCACATTTTGTAATTGACAAGTGAATAAAAAAGCCTAGATGCATTCAGAGTAAGTAATTTTGTAAGGTATTAACCGTTTATTTGGCACAAAAGCAAAAATCTGTCATGTATTGTCTGGTAAAAATCAGTCCAATATTTCAATTTGACAACTACTGACTGGCATATTTTATTAAAAATGACAACAAAACCAACAATTGCTGCTTACAAAAAATAATCAGGACATTTTTTCCACATAGAAAATTCCAGCTGAATCAACCTTGCAAAACTAAATCTCAGAGATCATTTAAAAGTATTTAATTGGCTGATCAGCTAAAACTCTAGGTCTTTTCAAATAAGAATTTTATATAGCACTGAAAAAAACAGACTCTGTTGTGCCTATTGCATTAATAATTCTGGTATTTTTTATTCCCACAAAAGCCCATATTAGGCATGTCACGATAATTACTCTATCAATTTATCATTCAATACAAGAAAGCTGGAACAATATATTTTGGGGCTCAGAATCCATAGTGCATACAATTTCTTTGAAATAGTGAGGAGATGCTTTGCCATTTTTATGGAATAATGCAAAACTTAAACTGTAGAGGTTATTGTTTCCTTCTGCTATTTATTTGTTGGAGCTCAGACCTTTTAACAATAGTGTCATTTAAAAATAGGTTTACTGCTATTATCTTGATTCTTGTCTGTAGTATAGTTTTAATATTGTTAATTGCAATACGTCTACATAACACTATACGAAGCTTCAAAATGTGTCATTGTTACAGGCCTAAGTCAGATGTCTTGAGTCTGAGCCTAACAGTTACAGGTGGATGGCACCTTGTCTTAATTATTCAGTTGCATAAATATAGTTCTTTACTGAAAGTCTGAGTACTGAGCACTACATTGCATTTACCATCTATACCAGCTTGCATACAGCACGTGATAAGATCTTGTACATTCTGTAAATATCTGACTGCTGCGATGCTTTAGCCCAGATAGGCATAATCATTCCACACAAGCGAGCACATCCAAGCACAGAGGCTCCTACCGACTCCTACTCTGCAGTCATTGATTTTTCCCGGCTCGATACTGCACAGCACCAGTCTGTTCTGCTGACTGCACAAGCCGGACAGTGTGAGGGAGG
>KN502139.1:1320-21117 GCA_000787155.1 Scartelaos histophorus | reverse complement strand
GGAAAAAAAAGGCGCTGGATTGGTAGAAGGGGGGGTGGATTGCATTGGGTGGGGAGGCTCCAGACCCCTACAGCCACAGCCTTCCAGAGTAGAACAGCCCCTCCCAGATGGCGTCTAGAGGGCGCTATGAAGCTTCAGTGAATTAAAGGGGGGAGAAGAGGAGGAAATAGTAATATAGGAGGTTATTTCATAGAAGGGAAGTTAATTTCATTGTGAGGCCGGCGTTCATCCATCCAGACTCAGCAGCTTGTTCTAGCGAGAGCCTGGGCAAAGCAGAGGACAGACAGTGCTGCAGTCAGCCAGAGTCTTTGTGCTGCAAAACTAGCTCAGCCCAGCAGAAATGAAAGCAGGGAGGGGAGGGGTATGGGAGAGAGTGAGCTGAGAGAGCAGAGAAAAAAAAAGCAGAGGGAAGAGTGGAGTGCTGTATGAGGAGTGCGAGCGAATTAAAAAAGCAGAAACAGGGCTCTTGTTTTTTTGGGGGTTTTTTTGCAGTCCAAGAAACAATTCACTGAAGCAAATGCTAAACAACACACTTTGTCAGCAGACTGAATTTTCTCAAGTACATTAATTAAAAATCACAAGGAGAGGAAAGAAAAAGGGTGAGAAAGAGGAGAGAAGCAAAGAGCAGGAGAGGAGGGAGGGGGGAGTGAGAGCGAGCAGAGAGCAGTGCCGGGAATCTGAATAAGACATGTCCACACAGGAAGCAAAGGGCCCCAGAATAGCAACAGGAAACCGGCCCCGGACTCTGAATACAGTCAACGTCAGAGCCTCGCAAAACAAGGCTGCGCCGCACAGCGTTATGAAAGCTGATTTACTGAGAGAGAAGAAGAGAATGAGGAAGGGGAGGAGGGGTGGAGGGAGAGGGCGCAGGCGAGGGAAAATGAGAATTTAGACAGAAAGAGGAACGAGGGAAAGGCAGAGAAAAGGAGAGTTTATATGAAAAGGAAAAAGAGAAAAGAAATGCAGCAGAAAACAGTGCAAAATTGAAGGGAAAAAAATGGAATGGAAGGGGGTTGGGCTGGAGTGTGGAGGAAAAAGTGGGCCGGTCTTGTCAGCCTGATTGCTCCAGAGCTATGTCGCAAAAACAAGCTTAGCTGCCGCAGAAGAGCAGAGCTGGGCTGGGCTGAGCGAGGGAACGGGGAGCGGGAGGGTGAGGCAGCCTCGGTCTATCTGCACCAAAGCTGGAAGAGCTCACAGTTTCACATCAAGAGTTTTGGCACATTTATTAGGGTCACTGGAGAAGGAAGGGGGGTCTGTTGGTGGTAGTGTTGCTAGGTAGGTTGTCCCTGCAGGTTTACCAATGCACTGCTTGGTTGCAAGTTTTTAAATATGCGTTTTATGCTTTATTAAAAATGGAAATTAAAGTGCACTAAACTGATAAAGAAAGTAGAACATTTAAACTGTATTAAAATCCAGATGCTAATTAATTATGATCATTTAAAAAGGTAATGCTTTGGTATTTAAGATAAGCCATTTCACAATGAGTGCTCTTGAGATGAAGCAAAATGGGGTTGTGAAGCAGAAAACAAAGCAAAAGTGTGAGTGCGTGACCAACATGTGACCTTCCTCTCAAGTCTGAAGCACATCAGAAAGAGGAGCACCCAAGCATTGGGGCGGGCCATGAGGGATTAAAATCCACAGTGGAAGAGGGTATACAAAAGAACTGAGGAAGGACAAGGAGATTTTTAAAGAGAAGCAATGTGTTTAGCTAGGAGGGGAGGAGAGAGTGGTAGTGGTGGTCTTGTAAGCATTTCCATTCCCATGGGTTGATGTGAAGAGGAAGTGTCACTTCCAGGATGTTTGAAAGCCCGACAGTGACAGCACTGACTCCATTCGCTATGTGTGGCAGTGTAAAGCCTGATGACAGCCATGTGGCTCTGATGGAGCTTTAACATTTACAACAGTTATTCCACTGCTATCAGAGGCTAATGGCTGTAATGGCAAAATCAAAGGACTGACTTCCACAGGTAATAAGTACATAAAAAAACCTTTGATGTCCTCTTACTCATATCAAAGCCAATAGAGAAGCTAAACATCACAAGATAGTTTACACATGGACAATAGTTACTCTTTAAGGGATTCATTAAAAACTGAATGGAGGCCAGCACAACAAAATCCTTCAGCATAAACCAGAATATAATCTTATTTTATCAAGAAAATGAGGATTTATTGGTTAAAACTTTGAGAACATACTCAAAGATAAGATAAAAAAAAATAAGAAATTGACCATATAAAACCTACTTATACAGGAGAAGAAGGGGGCTTGAACGGTTTGCTATAACTGTGGTAAATGTTCAGCTGTTTCACTGCATCCTGGATCAAACTAAAAACAAACCAGGAACCAGCTGAACCTGCTCAGCTTGTTCCACTGTAGCAGTGTGTTCCAGGCACCTCCTCCTGCAGTGCTTATCTGCTGCTCTTTCCTTTAGCTTAGTGTTGCATATCTACCTGCTTCTACCAGCTTCTACCAGCAGGCAGTGAGCCTCCTGTACACCTCTATTCCCACATCGATGGCGGGCTAACAGACACCTGGCTCAAACAGACCCATCTGTGCTCTGGCTGAGGTGTGTCTGGCTGCCTGTCTGCAAATGCTACTAAAGTAGCTAAATAACAATCACTCCCAGCCAGGCCTGGAACAGGATTCAAAGATGGTGTCTGTTCAATTCACCACAACACCACACTAAACATCTGATTGAACATCTCTATTTAATCAGATTTAATCTCCTACCTGTATCTACAAACCTGTTTGCACCATATTGGCTTAAAACAACTTGCTCTCTTGAGGTTAAGATAGCTGTATGCAGGGATTTCACCTGTAGTCTATTAAAAAAAGAAAAGAAAAAGAAAATCTTCTGGTGTTTTTGTCATCGCTAACTTTATATATGATATATGAAAAAATGAAGACTGAAAAATGCAGTAATGAGCCAAACAATGTTTGATGTTTATGTCTATTTCCAGCCATGTTGTTCAATACAGCTTACTTAAACCATGATTAGAGAAGGTCTACTGGACATTTTAATGGATATGAATCTTCAAATAAATCTGTTCATCCACCATTCTTCAAGTAGAGTCTGATTTTTGGTAGAGGAGCACCACTTGTTAGATTCACGCTGGCTGTCAGTGACACTCTTATCTGAACACAATTTCATATGACTCCACGGGGTGCTAGTAAAGGAGCGGACCACACCTCATTCTGATTAATGGCAGCCAATCACATGGCACGGGTAGGGAATCCCCGAGAAGACGCAGAAGAGAATAAAAAACAAACAAGAGCCCAGGTTGAAGCGGCTCGGCCAATGGCGAGGCCACAGAGATGTATAAATAAATAAGAGAAATAAATAAAAGAGGAGGGAAGCACATCCTGAGGGCATCCCCTACTGGCACTGACAGCGCTGCCTCTCATCCCTCTCTCACGCTCAGCATCTCCCACTTGAACCAATCACTCACACTATTTCAACTTATTTGCTTGCACTCCCTCACCCCCCTCCTCTCTCTCGCTCTACTGCTGACTCTCTCTCTTTCATTCTCTTTCATTAATGATCTCATTTCTCACTCTCCTTCCCTGAGGCTCCGAATGAGGTTAGCTCCGTAGTCTGACCTATAAACACTGCCATGGAAACTGCAACACGTTACACAGAGACGCCTTCTTAAAGGGGGGGTTCTCTCACCTTTATCTTCGCCAGAGGGCAATTGGACATCAGATTTACTCTGCTTTTTTAACATTCATTTTACCAACAGGAATGCTGCTTTCACTTTTCCCCAAAAATACCAACCTACAGTGCCTGCGAACCATTTGCTTTCCTCTAAACCTGACCAGTGGGACTACGGATGGAAATTAGCCATATGGCTACAATCCGGTGTGTTTACATTTGTGCTTCTGTCATGTATGTTCATTAACATGCACTGTCCCAATCAAATAAACTAAATAAATAGATACATAAAAATGAGTGGCTTATTAGATTACGAAAGTTGATTGCCATAATAAAAAATGAAAAAAAAGAAAAAAGAAGAGATCCTTAGCTTTCTTTTGACATTCAAAATATGGGTTAGTGTCAAAGGAAAAAAAGCTGCATGAATTTTATCGACTGAAAAACATTTTTTAGTATTACTTAGTCTAGTCTAACAATTAAAGTATGTGTGAATGTTTTTCCCCAAATCTTAAATCTGATCATAATCTGCATTTTAGTAAAATGGGTCTAACTTGTCATAGGCACTTTGAAATAAGGTCAGTTCCATTGAAAGCACACTTTTGTTTGCTTTTACCCATACAAGGAACAAAACTTTCATTGAACATCACCCTCGTCATGGGTGAGAAGAATTTGTTGATTACTAAGCCTCTACTGAGGCATGTGCACCAAAAACAGAACACATAGTCAAATATGACATGTGATACAAGCTACAGTAAAGTACATGTGTACCGGTAAACTGGATGGTCGACCCTGCATGCTGTCTTCTTGACTGCTCTTGTTGGAAGCGATGGGCTGGTTGGAAGGAGGGGCGCTGGACTGAGAGCTGAAGGAATCTTGAGATAGTTCCTAATCAGAGACAGAGGAATAAATTGAATGCAAAGAGTTTAATCAAAGTAATGTTTTTTAGCAATCACGTTGGCACACATCAGATCACCGACTGGAAAAGTGGGCCATCCCTGATGTGAACTGTGAATGGTATTTGAATATAGTATGACTGTTGTGTTTCTCTATCCAACTGTGAACACATTACAATATTTACCAGTACTATTCAGTTTGTGCCATCAAAAATATGTCCTGAGGCAGTGTATTTAAAATAATTTGGAAACAAAGTTAAGCCAAATTATCTGTCTACTTTGATTTACATATGAATCATTTAGAATTATATGAACATGTATTGCGGAAGTAGACCTTTAACTTAAATATATGTTACTAGTTTGTTTAAAAGTAGAGTAAGACCAGTCTACCTGTGCAGGTGGGGGAAACCTCTGATAGGGTGACTGCTGTTGGGACTGCTGCTGGCCCTGTTGTGGTAGAGGCGGCGTCTGGGAGTAGGGGGATGGCTGACCCTGCTGCCCGTGGTTGGGAGGCTGCTGAGCCTGAGGTGGAGGTGCTCCCTGCGCCTGTGGTGGTCCTTGCTGTGATGGCTGCTGCTGCTGAGGTGTTGGCTGCTGTGGTGGTTGGCCCGTCCCAGGACCTTGTGTGTACCCGGGCTGGCCCTGAGAGCTCTGCTGGGTTTGAGCCCCAGCACCCTGCTGCTGCGATTGGGACTGTGGTGGTGGTGGCTGCTGTGAAGGGGCATAGGTTGGTTGACCGGGCTGGGACTGTGGTGGTTGGTTGTAGGGAGGCTGGCCCGCTGCAGGACCGTGGGGGCCTTGTGACTGTGTGTATGGAGTTGCAGGCTGCCCATGCTGACTGGGTGGCTGGGCTGTGTGTCCCTGCTGGCCATAGGGAGGACCAGAGCTGCCCTGTGTTTGACCAGGGTACGGCTGCTGAGCCCCAGGGTGAGGAGGCCCGTGCTGACCATAGTAGCCTTGGTTCTGATGACTATAACCACCTGGCCCCTGTTGTCCATATGGCATCTAGACAGGAATAAAAGACAAATACATTAAATATAGAATTTAAATTACATATAAAGTGTTTGATTAGTACAAGTCTGTGTTTATTTGAACAATTAAATAATGTTCTGCAGTGTCATTCAGAAAGTCTTCCACAAGTATAACAATAAGGCTGAGCATTTGGCTCTGGCCAAATGAAGCTCAATGAGACAAGCAGTTATGGGGCCAAATTTGGAGCCAGTTCCATATTAGGAATATAAATTGTTTTACAGACAATAGTGAAATAAAAACATCAGAATATGTAGAGCAGGTTAATGCAACCATTGTAATACTAAAATGAGCAGATTGACAGGAGCAGTTATGGAGAGAGGGGCAACATTTTTGCAACACAAATTCAATTGGAGCCATTGGAGCCATTGGAGCCAGAAGCGCGTCAATGTTCACTTCTTATTTGGAATGCAGTATCTAGCAGGTTAGCCATGTTCATATATAGAAAGTCTACGTATACAACATATTAGACAACTTAAAATGAAAAGACAAAGTAGTAGAAGTTTCAGATTTAGACATGCTGTCAATCAACACAACACAACTCAAGTTATCTCTATTGCAGGTTTTCTCTACTGCTCCCCTCTGAGGAAAATCACTTACTACAAAAACATTAGATGCACTGACAAAAACCTTGAACAAAATAAAACCCTATAAAAATAACTCAAGTCTTGGAACTGTTCACTCTCAGTGGAGCAATCAAAGCATACAGATGACGAGAGAAAGACAGGTGTTGTGCTCATACTGTAGGAGTATCTGGCTGTAAACTGAACAGTCAAGAGTGCATAAGAAAAACACCAAAGTGTTGAAATTCCGCCACGCATCACTTTAAATTACAGCCATGAAAATAAAAATTGAGTTTCGACTTCATCTCCTTGAACTTCAATATGAGCCTTTTCATATTCTACCCGACAGTATGCGCGCAAAGCCTTTCAATACAACGTTTTCGTTTCATTACCCTCAAGGAGCACAGAAGGAGAAAGCGCTGACCTTGTAAGGAAACACTGTAATAATAATATAAGACACTACGAGAGAAAAAGCCACATGTTGCTGAGGGAGGCATTACGGCAACATAAGAACTCAAGGAAAAAAGTAGAGAGCCAGGAATTTAAAACAACATCAAGTGGCAGTATTGTATGTGCCGAACAAAGATAGAGTAGTTTTTCTTCGCCGCATGGCACTTGGAGTCCATGGTCAGACACTAGGACAGGCCTCCATGAGATAATCATGGATCACAATGGTCGCGAGAGAAAGAGCCTTCACCCGATGGGATTCTCCACATGTGTGCCACTGCTGAGAGTTCAAGTAGGGCCTCACTTTGTGCTTTGAACAAGCAGATGTGCTAAAAGGACAGGGTTTTCAATGAGACAGCACTGTAAGTAATGGTTGCCTCTGAACGTAGGAAATCTCATGGTCAGACCTTCATGGATCAAGCTTTTGGTTCTTTATTTTATTTCAAGCACATACCATAAACAGCCATTTTTGAGAACACTGATATGAGATATTAAAAGATAGATTAGAAGTATCCACCCCACCCCCCAAATTTTGAAAACAAGTAGTTTGAGTGGACCATATCACAAAAGGGAATATCCAGGCCAAAAAGTTTGCAATCTCTTCATAAACAGATTAAATTGCAAAACAAACACTTCAGATTTAAAACTAAAACGTTTCATTATCAAGTGAACTGACCTGTTGTCCATACGGCATACTTCTGTTCTGGATACCCATTGGGTATCTCTGTGGGCCTGGGGGTCCATAGCCTTGCCCGGGATAAGAACCCCCCTGCTGGGAACCAGGCCCACTGGGAGGCCCCTGTTGCTGCTGAGTGTATGGGTTTGGCCCTGTGTACGGCTGGTTCCGCATCTTCCCTACCTGGTCCATGGGGCTTGAGGGCTGGAAGAAAATAAAAATAAAAAATAAAAAAAAGAAGATTAATCATAATCTCAGATAGAAATAGAAACTCACTATGCTGATATTAGTCATGGTGGTTAAAGAGGTAATGCTTGATGTGGGTTTTTAAGCTGCACAAATGAAATGGCAGGTCAATAATGTTTTCTGGAACCTCTTAAGTGGATTTCATTCAAAAGGCATTTATCAGTTGTGAGGAAAAATTATGACTCTGCAGGCATCATTTAGAAAACATCTTATCAAGCGAAAAGAACAGAAAGCACAAGGGGGAGTGGGAAAACAGTTGTGGATTTACTTTCCTTACTAGAAAAAGGGAAAAAATTGGCTATGAATGAATGAAAGCCCACTATATCCGCCAGGAGCCATTTCCCTGCCCAGGAGATCATTGTGCCAGTGGGTGGATACTGTTACGGCAAAGGCTTTCTATGAAAATAAGCTTAAGGAAGTGGAAGTGTCTGCGGTATCTGGACCCGAGCCCACCCGTCAGCTGGGCCTACGTCAGGATGGAGTCCCCGGGTGGAGTGCTGGGGGCTGACCTTGGCCGGCAGGGACTCCACAGATCCACGTGGCCCAGACAGACAGCCCCTTTTCTGGCTTGAGATGGAAAGATGGAGAGGGGAAAAGGAAGTATCGGGGAGTGCAATGGTGAGGTAGAGGGGACTGTCAGCAGCAGAAGCCAAGGTCATAAAAGAGGAAAATAAGACTTGGAGAGTGTGGCGCAAAAAGATAAAAATTCCAGCATGCATGTGGATTCAGTGTGCAGACACAAAAATGTATGTTTTTGTCTGACTTGAGGCCAAATATGAATTTGTCTTTAAATGGCATTGCTTGAAACCTGGGATTATTGTGTAATGTTGTGTTCATGTTATTCATATTAAGTCAATGCAATGCAAATTTGCCAAGTGTAGTTAAATGAAGGAGTACTACATTGTATTAAGCAAACACTATGAAGTGGAAAAATTGGGTTTCTGCTTCAACACCATGGTTTCACCTTCAATTAAAAAATATATAATTTTATTTATTAAAATAAACCAATCTAGTGGCTTATTAAGTGACAAGCCTCTTTGACAGGAAATTGAGTGTTTTTGCTTATAATGAAATAGCCAGGCTGACAGTGGTCTTCAGAGGTGTGTTGCAAAGGCTGATTAAAGCAAAATTCAAGATCAAAACTATGACTATGTCTAATTCAAGAGACTGTTTAACGTGAACATGTTTAACAGTAATCAACCTTGTACACAGTGAGGGACAACTATTGCTACATTATTTAATTAATGAAAAATGGGATGAAGTAGTAATGAGTATAATGCAGCTATTGCCTCATGTAATTTTAAAATCAGAAAAATGACAAGGATCACAATAAAAAGCAGCCCCAATAATATTCTTTTTCAGGCCCATCTCGATTTGCAAGTGTTGTGTGAGTTGTGAGTGCAGCTGGGACAGACTAAATCAAATGTGTGTCAAAATCCCTGTCAACACGTCTCATCTTTGTGTGGCATCATTATCAAACCCTGCGCAGTGCTATCTGAAAACACAGGCCACAGCGCACGCTTTCAAGTATAACACCTCCAGCCTGTTGACCTCGGGCAGCAGACACAAAGCTTTCATTGCTTCCCACGGTTATTAATCTGTGTGTGTGTGCTTTTTTCCTCCCTCAAAACCTCTTTCCTTGGTTAAGGGAGACAACCACGGAGCTATTTATAGCAGAGCAAGAGGGAGAGGGCAGTGTGCCGAAAATGTAACAGGTCCCAGCTGCAGTGCTGTTTGAACCCGGGCCAGGGCCTGCTCTTCCTGGGCTTTAATAAAGCAGCAGGCTTTGGCACTGTCTGAATGACAGCACTGGAGTAGACAGGGGGTCATGTGGAGCTGTGGGGGGCTCCGCAGCCTGGCAGGGTCAGTCTTCACGCATCCAAGGCTTTTCCACAAGTTTTCCAGGACTTTCACTGACAGTGAAATGTTTTTTTCTTAAGTATAGCAATCATCTGACAATTAACTTTACTTTGAGTCAGCCAAAATTGCCAGAGACTCACTTTCGTTCATTTTAACATTAAACCCCTGTATCTGAAGTAAATCAAAAAAGGGCCATGACAAATTCTGGTATAAGTCCTCTAGCCTAGTGTTGTCACAGTACTAAAATTTCAACTTCAATTTCGATAATGAGGAATAGACTTGATGCTCAATACAGACTCTGACACCTTGATAATAAAACTCTTTATTTAGACAGTTGAATGTCAATTTCATCATTAAGTAATAGTACTTTCTATGTGGCCTTTTATTTGTGTAATCCCTCAGTCATCCATGTAGGTTTCATAGTGGTCCATGAGCATATACTAGCCCATGTGCTCTTACTTTTGTTCAGTATTGTGATTGGAAAGCTAGTCTTAGCTATTTCAAGGTGCTTGGCAACCCTGTGCTGTCAGACTGGTCAGGTTAATCCATTAGCCCAGATAACATATTCCGCTCCGTGTTTTCCCTCTAGCCTCCCTCAGGCCACAGCTCCTCATGTTCAGGACAGTAGGTGTGTGCGTTCTGCTGTTATGTTTTGTGTGGAGGAGGCTGCGCCTGGGAGGATGAGGGGGGGTGCTACTACGCTCCCCGGGGTCATTACCGAGCGGACCACGGGGAAAGACGTAACAGGGCCCTGTAGAAGTCTCTCTAGTGACCTCCTGTGCACTTTTAACCTCTATCTGTGAGCCAGTAGACACAACAATGGCACAGCACACTTCCTGCCCCCCCATACCAGCTCATCAGAAGCACACAGGGACACAAGGTTGGGATGAAGAATGTCACAGTACAAAAATTTTGAAGCGCCACAAGCAAATATTTGTGATTACTGACACATAACAAGTGAAATCCTTAATTTTCTTTCATTCTAATCCATCATCACTCCTCGTATATAGCCAGAATGAAAATTACAAAGTAAATGAATTACAAATGAATTACAAAAGTAATACTGATAAACAGCCACATATAAGAGCATTACATTTGTGTTTACATTTTTGCAGTCGATATTGAACTAAAATGAATTTTGCTTCTAAGACACAATAATTTGTTTAGTTCTTATGATTATATGCTGACCTGAATAATCATTGATTAATGTTCTTAACAACCCAAGTAATAGACAAAACTAGACCAGTATGTACATTCACACAACCAGGTGGAAGTATCATAAATAATGTAGTATTATGAACGGCATTGTTTGTTCCTACCTAGGCAAGTCAAAGTTATGTATGGTGAGTGGTGTCAAGGAATCATGTATTGTATTTAAATATCAGGTCACTTTTAACCATGACTCATTAGAATAAAGATAATCCATTGTAAATGAAGATTTACAATGGACTATTCTTGTTAAGGAAATATCACATCAAAGACTAATTAGTCTTAATAAAGTACTAATCTACTTCTCCATTTTCATACTACTAGTACAAGGGCAATAAACATTGGAAAATGCTATCACTTTGACACTTTGAATAGACAGATGAATTGATGCATAATAAAAGATTTTTGTCCAATTACAGCAACAAACTCACAAATAGTCTCAAGCGGAGTAAAATGGGTATGTTGTTCATTTAGTGCAGCTGAGAAGGACAGAAATGAGCTATAGCGCTTTCCTAATGAGCCGCTTTAGCTGTTACAGAGCCTCCAGTGTCATCCGTAAAGGTGCCGCCGAGGCCTGAAAGTTCTGCTAATGCTCTCCAGTCCACCTTAAACATGCTAACAAACTACAACAGGAAAGAAAATCCATTCAAATTTTGCAGGAGAGAAAGAATGTGCCAGGGTACATTTCTTTATATTATGTTTTTTTATCTGGCACTTAGTATTAAAAAAAAACATAAGTAGCTCACCATTTTACATATTGCTCCCGGTACACGTGTAATAATCATGTGACTAAGATTTAAACAAGGCAATAGATTAATTGCAACTCATCAATAAATAAAAGTTGACAATGATTCCAACAACAGACAAACTATAGACATTCTCTACTAAAATAGAATCCAGCTGTCTGGCTAAAGGGTAGCCCCTCGCGGCTGGAACCCTCATTGATTTGTTTACTACCTTGTGTTGTTGAAGTCGTCCATGCCAGACTGTTACATATCCTCGCACAATCTATCAGTTTGTATTCATGTTTGAAGGTCAGGGGGTGCCACAAGAGCAAATTTGCCCTTCTTTTCTGCCAGAGAACAAGCACTTTTCAAAAGAAATATCAAGGCTAGACTCTTTGCTGCTCAGTTGTAAGACCTTGTGTATGAAAGTCCTACTTTCTTACATTGATTACAGTCAGGAATTATTTAAATCAAGTGCTAAACGTGAATGAAAGATTGTGTTGTGTTATGTCATCAGAAAAAACAATGGCAGAAATATATTTTTGCTTCCACGATTTGAAATAAACAAACGGATGAAAATATCTCAAACCAGCAAACAATAGGAGCTGAGAATTAATGTTTGTCAATCAGGAATATTACATGGCAGATAAACATGGTGGAGGTGCCTGATTAAAAAAAAGAAAGAACAAGCACTACTAAGGAAATACCTAATATCTATATTTAAAACGTGTATTTTATTTGTTACTAAATATTAATGGTGAGCACACTGAACAGATTTTGAGGGTGAAAACGTGGTTAAAATAGCCCTTTGTGAGGTGCCTTAATCCAATATTAAGGATGCATTAATTTATAAAGGCACATAAAAGATTCCTGAAGCTAAAACAACTCAACAATTAACTATCTCAACATAACAATTAAACATTATTTTAAAATAGCCTTGAGTGCAAAGACTGTGACAAAAAGTAAAAACAAAGCAGATTCTCCAATGCTGCTAAACCCCAGGCAACATGCTGTCTGTTTTTTCTGCTCAGTCATCTAATCAATTTCAAACTCCACCCCTCCCTGTTTTCTGGCTCTCCAGCAGTAGAGAAAATAAATATATAAATACAATTAGCACATGGCTAATCTGCATAGAGGGAAAGCCTGCTTGGCACAAGAGGTTGAGCTGAGTCTTCTGTGTCATCATTGGGTTGGATAGAGCGAGTATTGAAAAGTGTTCATGTGCGGACACAGAGGAAAGGATTTGTTCGCGTGGTGTTGGTGGTGGTGGAGGGGTGTAGCAGATGGACCGGGGGTGGTTGTAGTGGAGATGGTGAAGGAGGGAGGAGGGGGGCACAGACGATAAACAACTGCTGCTAATTTAATCCGCCACACGGCTCAGGCCCGCCGCTCACACTCACCATTGTTCTGCCGTTAAAGCCCCTGGACACGCAATGTACCCGCGCTAACCTCACACATGCTAGCTAGCCCGCCTATGGTGGCAGCACAAGGGTCACATGATATCCATCACTTCCTGCACATCCTAAATGATGCTAGCTTTACTTAAATAAAAACAGTTATTTTCCTGTTTGCAAGTATGTGTAAAAAGGTTATACTGACCTTAAATTGTCAAAGTTATCTTGACAATGAAGTTTGAACATGTGCTGTTGGAGCAACATGCCTAGTATTTCCCCTATTCATTAATAATGACCAGTGCACAAACAAGGTGAGTACACAACAGGGGCAGGCATATCAGTGACTTCAACAAGGAGCAAACAAATGCTACCTCGAATACGGAACATAAAAACAATGTTTAGTTACTTTTAAAATGTTTTGTGTATTGAATGCTCTATGCAATATTACACATTGCCTGTTAAGTCTGTTACTGAGAAAAACAGGAATCTATTTACATTTTGAAAGTTTGTGCAAAAATGATACATTGAATACACCAGTCAACAACAAATATACAGACATCAAATGTATGAAAAAAGATATATGGAATAATGTAGCCAAGAAAAAATTTAATATCTTTTGACAAAGCAAGCCTTTGCTACATATATCTTACTTCATATATTTGATGTAGTCTTTTTTTTGTTGTCGTTTTTTTTTTTAAATATTAATTATATACATACATACATACACACACATACATATACACACACACATATACAAACATTTGACTGGTAGTGTACATCATCCATACATTTCTATCCATGAGAGAAAGCATGTTTCCAGTGAGAGCTTGAGTAAAACATGAAGGAAAACTTCCAAAAAGCAATGTTTTCACTTAAGCAAACAGTTTATATTCCAAGTGAGAAGCTGACCGCTGCATGACTGACTGAAATGAAGGGAAGATCCAGGTAGGGCAAAAGGGGGGTGTCTATGCAAACGTCTACTGCTGCTCAGAACCAAAGTAAGCTCTTTCCAGGGCACCCGACTCACCCAGATGTTCACCCAGCTGTTCTCTGGAATTCAAAAGATGTTCTGGGAGGAGAGGAAGTAGGGGGCTCGCACAGTGGCATGACAAATCAACTTTCACATCCAGCAGAAATGAGGGAAGACACAAAAGGAAGCCAACTGGAGGTTAATGAGGAGTTTCAGACAAGCTTGTAAAATCAGCTGGAAATCTAAGGAACTTCAGTACAATTTAAATTTAAAGTATGTGAGACATCACATTCAAAGACATGTAATGATACTATCATGAAAATAAATCGGGAATAAGCACAATATATTTCTGCAGAGAAGTATTGAAACTGCCTGTGCCACTGACAAAAGCACTATAATTCTATCATTTTATATATTTTTTTAAATATATAGTGTCATTAAAAAGCATGACCTGCATCAAACAGCAGAAATAACCAATAAGCCATCAACGTTATTTACTCTACTTTCTACAGCTCAAATGTTAAACTTTTAACATAAAAATGACAGCAATCTCCCCACTATTGAAAAGAAATTGTATACATGATAAATTGAGACACAGAATATATTGTTCCAGCATTCATATATTAAACAAAACGCCAATATAGCAATTATCGTGACAGGCCAAATTTTATCCCAATACTAGTAATAAAATAATAAAGTAATAATAAAATGTATACACAAATGCATGGTATTCCCTTTCATATTCTTTGGAAGGGCACAATAAGCATTTCATTGTCAATAAATAGATCCACTTTTACTCTAACAGGTAGGAGCACTTTACAATGATTTGTGTGTTAAAAAGAGGCAAAGTAGATTTTTGAAGAAGTTACTCTTGGCTTCACAAAAAAAATCATGTGGTGGTATGTGACTTGTCAGTATGATGTTAAAGTCAAAAGGTACAACCGCATGAATGCTGGCCTTGACTGCCGCCTGTCAACCTGTCAGGCCAAACTTTCTATTTCCAGGTGACAGGAGCCTATTCCCAGAGGAGAGACGTGGAATGTGGGGCTTTGGGCTGTGTGAGCTCTCGAAGCGCCGAGGTAACGGGGCACGGCACGGCGATAAACGGGCCCCAACCACCTGCATGCTTGTCATTTGCCAGCGGGAGGCAGCCGACTGCACCGATGATGGCAGAAAAGTGATGGACAATGCACCTGTTCACACAATAAAAAAACAGCCTATTCTGAGAGTGAAAGCAAAACGTAATGACCTTTCGGAAGTGGAAAAGACGATGGGAATTAACGCAGGAAGGTGGGAACACTTTTTGTATAGTTGCAGGAAATGAAGTTGGAATATGATTTTTACAGGTAAAAGGAGTAATATTTTGGTCAATTTGAAGCAAATATTTTGTAGGACCAAAGTATAAACTGTTAGGACAAAATAGTAAAAGTTATTATTTCTTCCATTTACATGCAAATTCAGTTGGTCATACCAACTTACAAACCCTGTCCATTTCGACAATACGATAACAATGCATTGTACTTTTTTATTGCACTTTTCAAGTACAAAGCAGTAGCATTACATAGTAAAATGCCTAAAATGAAATAAGACTAGTGGAATTCCAGCATGTACAAATCACATCTGTCATGTTGTCTTACCAAATGCAATATGTACATCTTCTAACAACGGTTATTAACTGAAGATAGACCACTTTAAATAACAAATTTGAATACATCTGCTAGCATTAAGGATTTCAGGCAATTTGTGCAGAGATAAACGCTCTTTTTGCAATAAAAGACAGTGAAAACAAATGGCATCTCTTCATTCATTCTAGGGCTGCACAAAATAACACAATCAAATTGAAAGTTCAGTAGGTGTAATTATCAAATCACAACAACTGCAATTACTTAAGCTATAGAATGTCTACTGTAAACGACAAAATATCCCATTATTGGAAAAACAAAATTCTAAGCCTTTAGTTTAGCAACACTTATATTCAAAAATTAAAAATCTTAACTAGGGAGCACAACAACAATAGCAATATAGCAATACTACCACAGTATTTTCCTAAATTAGCCTTGATTTAATCTTTTTAAACTTTTTGTTGCCAGAGTCTGACCTAACAAATAAGGCATGCAGATATACTAAAATTAGTGCAACTACAAGGTTAAAAAAACATCAAGTATTCACAATTCAATTTAGTAAAAGCACTGTATCAGAGGCTCTTAGTGACATAACCTATACTGTCACCATTGTAATCACTGACTGGTAATAACAGCAAATTAACCATTCACACGGGCAGATGACTCCAGTGTGATAACTCTGTTTCACATTACAAACACAGTATTAAAGCCTGAAGCAGCAGGTCACGTGAGCACTTGACCAGGAGTCCCATCAGAGGAGACTCTCCATGTGTGCTCCCATCTACACTCACTGATAAGGCTCTTGATGTGTTCAGCCGGCCACTCGTCAGACAGCGATCGGTTACATCATGGGGCCAGGCTCGGCTTGCACCGAGAGAAGGATGCTTATTCAGACTGACCATTGGCACCCTCCACGACCCATTACGAGAAGTGTGTCACTCACTACTATGCCAAAAATAGTCTGGCTGGTGAATGAGGAGAAGCCACTTAAGGACCTGGCTGGGTCAGTGGCTGCCTCATGGTTAGAGTCACAAGTCGGACACACACAAGACACACTGCACTCCCTCTCTTCCACACAGACAGGAAAAATGTGTCCGCTCACCATCTGATTCACACACATTACTTTTACTGGACACTAAGCTTCTATTGGGATCATTGAACTCCAATATAAGTAAATGAGCCATTAAACTAAGAAGACAATCACTCACAGAACATCCACTTTCAAATAATGTTTAAAATTGTTCACTATCAATTTTCTCTTTGAGAGGTAGAAACAATGCTAACATTGATGTCAATGAGGTAATTTGGACTAAATGATCTTTTCATGAGTCACTTCAGCAGCCCATGTTCAACTAACAATTTCTCAGACAAAATATAACAAGCTATTACAATATGGTCAGCAACTAAACAAAACAAAACAACATACAAAATAGTTGAAAATATTCTTTTATATATTTGTTAGCAATGTTGGTGTTTAATCATTTCAAATACTATTATCACCATAGTCAACTATATTTAAGATGTTAAGCAATTGTTTGGTGAATGTGTAAGAATTATTTTATTGTGGTTTACTACTTAAGATGCATTAGTAAATATGGTCTCTGAATAATGTAAGAGTTATTTCTGACATAATAAAATGAAATAAAATGAAAATGTTTTCTAAAAAATGTTAAGAAACCTGGCCTAACGTGCCAGTAATATGCACAGACTTTGCCGCAGCCGTTAGAGGATTCAGTGAGGAATGAGACCCTGTTCCTTTCACAGCGCTTAGTTATTCCCATTCCAGGCCTTTATGCCATTGAATGCAGAGAGCAAAGGTGAATGTAGCAGAAGCATCATTCCCCACCTTTGAGTATTAAACAACTGCACCCATTTAAAGGTTAACCACTTTATTTCATAGAACACACACACACCATACGTCATGTAAATGAAGTCTGCTTCTCACACAGGCACGCAGAAGGATATTACTATGCTAATCTGGAGCATTTTAGAAGCCAAATGTCAGGAGAAATGAATTACCTTTTGCATCCCAGCGTGGCCCGGTGCAGCTTCCTAACTTTGACATTTGGGTACGGATGAACTGTTACGTTAGTCCATGTTGAAAGATGAGAAAACTTTTGGTGAATTGGTACAAACATAGGATAGGTCATTATTGGGCAGGTTTACTACAATAAAAGTTAGGTCAAGTTAACTTATTGTGTAACTAAGTGTACATTTTTTGAAAATAGAAGCTAACAATACCTTGCCAGGCACAGGAATGTAAGTCGCCATTTTAAGTCACTGCAGTATTTCATGCTTCACTGCATCATATATTTTATATTGACAGAGAAAATAAAATGTGAACTTGATTGGGAGTGCTTATCATTGAAGAATGCTCTACACAAATAATATCGCCAGCACTTATCATGGAGTTGGAATATCAAATGTTGACAAACTGTTGAATCAAGACAATCAAAAAATGTGTAGGTTGCAATAAAAAAGAAGCAAAATAAGTCAATTTCCATATCAGCCATAAAGAACTATTAAGTACTATTATGCTGAAATAGCTATTGTGGATGGTATATAAAATGTGTGGTATATAACCCCATAGTTAGCCATGCATAGACACAGGCCAGGGCAGACGACACTGACTTTGTGTGGAAAAAGCGGCGTGGTGGAAAAGGCAGCAGTGTCTGGGGCTGTCAGTGGGATGAAAAGCCTGGCGTTACTAAAGAAAGACGGATGGCTGGTGACACGTGGAGTAAGAGCAGGTCAGAGAGGCTCCTGAGGCGGTGGAGGACGCTTCAGTGCGACCACCGACTAACTGCCGCACTTTCTACACAAATACACACAGCTGTCAGGGCCAGACCGAGATCATTCACAAAACGCCCTTCTCCCCTCCCCTCCCTCCTCCCTCCCCTGGGTATCACTGACACCGTTTTTCCCTCGCACACATCCACGCGGCGCTGGGAGGGGAGGCGGCGTGCTGTCCATGTGGCCTGTGGAGAATCATTACTCAGCACTATGCACGAAAGAGCAACAGTCAACTTCCTGCTTTTTAAAAGCACACTAGTTGTTTCTCCATACTGACTGAAGTGAAAGTAAAAAGGCATTTAGCATTAAGTTGGAGCGATTATGAGCAGGTAAACACTGTGCAGCATTAGAGATTCAAGGTCAAACAATAAATACAACCTTGAGCAACAAAGATAACTGTTGGTGATGAATGCAAATAGCAGCACACATGACCTTTACTGCAGCCTTGTGATTTGATGGCACCAGGCAACATAGATGGTTTCTAATACAGACTGCAGGTCATAGCTTATACATTTATGGACAAAATAGAGATTTCAAATAATTTTCTGCAAAGGATATAGATAAAATGTGTTTTCTAAACAAACACTGCCAAATATCTGACATTTAAACTGGTGTTAAAGAAGAATGAAGTTTAATTACTAGGGATTGTACAAGATCTTGTGTGCACATGTGGAAAATGATGTGTTTACATTTGGCTCAGACGAAAAAGGGTTAAGCAACAAAAAAGCAGTTCTACAACCAGAACATAAATTTAAAACTCAATTTGCCTAAAATTTAGAATTTAACTAAAAACATTCTTCATTGTGAATTGCGTCTTATTTATCTCATGAACCGAGTCTTGTCTCATAATTATTTAGATTAGTACATGTATATTTTAGACTAGAATATATATAGACTGCAGCAATTAATCTGAACAATCTAATCTGGACAATGCAGATGCTAAAGCATGATACAATCTTTGATAATAGTACAATTTATTTGCATTCTGTCTAGAAAACTTCAGTGAGCATTAATCCACCTTCATCTGGTTAAAAAGAATTTAAATTAAGTCAACCAATCTAAAATAATAAAGTCCTGACTAATTTTCTGATGTATTAGAGGCCTACATCACTGAAAAACTAACCAATTTCAATTAAAATGAAATTCATGCAATGCACTTCAATTTCTACCATTTCCTTTCTCTGTGGACTGAACACACATTCAGCGTAACCTCAAATGAATAGAAATAATTGCGGCATACAAAAAATAAAGTAATTAAAATAATTGCATTCAATTCAAAGTTTGTTGTATTCAGATAAAATAAAAAGACATGGTCTTTTGTGAACAAAAAAAGATCCGATTTCCAGGTCCAATTTAATTTCCTTTTCTCCACCTAAAACCATTTTAACATCGAAGTGCTATTAAATAATGATTTTATGACTTATCTCTACTTAGTGAATGAATGATAAAATATTTGTAAATTTTGAAACTAATGAATGAAATTAGAGTCAAATTTGGGGTTTTCCAATACAACTGTTAAAGTATGTGAGGGCCTTATTAATGGCCGTCAGTTTAATAAGGAACGCCCTTGGTAGGTTCACCGTTTTTCATTATACTTTCAGCAATGGGAATGTCTGACAAATATATGTACAATGCATCTTTGGTTCTCTTTTAATTTCTAGCTAGCTTGGGGGAAGTAGGAGTGTGAGGCTGTGGGGCATACCTGATGTGTTTGGCAGGA
>KN502138.1:43820-54951 GCA_000787155.1 Scartelaos histophorus | reverse complement strand
ATTATTATTATTATTATTATAGTTTCTTCGTTTTTTAATGTATATGGTTTCAAACATATAAAGTATGTTTATTAATTAAGAGAGATTTAATTAAAAAAAATGTAAATTGTCAATCTTTCAAACTTACTTTGTTTTATGCTGCAATAAGTGCTGGCTGCTGGTTGGCAGAGGGACATACTTTAGTGGCATGTTGAAGAGAACATCACTTTATTTCAACAGTCCTTTTCTTGTCTTGAGTGTGATATACAGCTTAGGTAATGCATAAGGTTTTTTTTTTCTGTTGCTCAGCAGGATGCCCCATAGTCAGAGTGGATTGCTGTCAAGACCTGGTGTGGTGGAGGATGAGGAGTGTCACTGCAAGTCCGTCTGAGCATGCTCAGTTTGTCTGCAGAAGAGAACCTGTTTGTTTTGTCTACCTGCACGCCTGTTGTGTGCAGTTGCCAAATTAGACTTTCAAATCAAGTTGCCAGTGGGAGACCAAGACTCGAGTTTTCTCCTTCCCTTTAATAATCATCCCTGTTTACTCTTCAGGGAGTCATCTTTATATATTTTTTTCTTAAATGTGCCCTCTAAACACGGTGAGTGTCTTTAATAAAGCAAGCAGGCAGCGCGTCATTTCAACATGTGAATTGCACAGGAGAGAATTGAGAAATTGAAGCAATAGAGGAACACCAAAAAGGGAGGGGGCGAGGGGAGCAGCCACCGCTGCATCCTTCATGCTATTATCTTTATAGCATAGCCAAACATGCTTCAGGCAATCAGCATGAAATTGTTAATTGCTCAGCCCACTTGTGCATTGCTCAGGGGACAGAGGCCTCCAGGAGGTCCCATATAGGCACTAAGCGCTGTCCAACAGAGTGGCTGTGTTCACTCACTGCACTCACTACATTTGAGTCCTCTTTGACCTTCACTGCATTGTCAGCTTTAGTTCATAAATAATGTGACTAATAAAGGATTTTTGCTGCAACATTGTTATCAATAGTGTTATACTGGTCAGAGCTATTGTGAAGTTAAAATGGCCTTTGTTACTTGTATAATCCTTTAGACTTGGCTTTTAATATTCTGAAGAATCTGACCCAGAGTGCAAGCAAAAAGAATTATTTTCAATTTGTGACATTTGCTCCTGTCTTTTGAAATGCATGCAACTGGATCAAATGATTCACAAAGCTCCCAAAATATCCTTGAAAGTGGTTTCTCATAAACCCATTGGCTAATATAGATTCATCCCTGGTACTTGAGGAGTTAAAACGCAAAGCAGGTTTGTGTTGGGGAAGTTGGAACGCCTTGTCTGTCTGAAAATCCTTGTCAGTATGAATATTGATGTGCACAGTATGTCTCTGCAGCTTATATGTTAATGCAACCTATTTAGTGTTGTTGTAAATGAGTATGAGTAGTCTTGGCTCAGGTGTGCTGCTCATCATGTGATGTTTCCTTAATGTTATGGAGAGAGTGCAGATAAGATGTACAATCTATGCAAGAATAATATTTGCATCATAGAGTTCAAATCCTTGCCATCTCGTTCCCGTACCAGTGTGCCCCACTTCTGTTTTTTACTAGGTGTGCTAAAAGTAAATGCTGCACAATTTTGGAACATTATATAGAAAAAACTGCTAATTATTTGAATTGTTGCATTGCAGTAAGAAGTCAAACATTTACTCATTTAATCCTTCACATCCTCACCAGGCCATATCAGAACAGTCTCTTTCTTATACACTGACCTGCTATAAAGCAAATGAAGATCTAGGCCCAAGTTTATCCCGCGCTCATAGCATAGTGTTGGAGCAGACACCATATTTGAAGCTGCTTACACTCATTACATGACATAGGTTTCCTAAGTGCCATATTTATGAAGTAGGAAATCAGAAAAGGTGTGATTTTGTATAGTGTGACTCATTAAAATTGATGACAAACTGTACATGTCCACTTTTGCATGGGCTCAGTTTGTGCTGTAGGTGTATAACATGGGTTGAATTCTCACTTAAATACAGTTGCCTGGCTGCGTAGCATGGCTGTGTTTACTCTGAGCACCATAGAGCGTTTTACTACATTGACTAGGCCCCATACAGCAGTGTTTACTTCTACACTTAATCACAGCTCAATCAGTCGACTGTGTAACAACCTCCACCTAAATAACCATCAGGAAATCCCTTAATAAAGTTTTATTTGACATGGGGGTCTTTGTCCCAGCCCCTCGCATCTTGCTAAAGACGGGGTAACCCAAATGGGCCGGGCAGATACGGGGAATGGCAACTGCCTGACAGCAATTGATTGCATTAATTGATATGCCAATATGTAAGCTTGTTACATCCACCATTGCTAAGGATGATGGCTAACAGGTCCAGCTGATCAATGGAACCAATAAAGGCTTCATCCATTAATGAGCAATGTGGTAATTAATGTTATCCCTAAACCAATTACCTTAGGCAGTGCATCTGCTGAAAAACACAGCAAATAGTCCACGCAGGTTATCTTTGCTAGAGGCTTGGACTTGTAATTTGTACTTGCAGCACTTACCTCTATGTAAAGAGGTAAGAGCTGCATGATTTGTAAAATGTTTCTGTGGTGAAAAGCACAAGGAATCGGTATTTGTTTTTGCTGAAATGATATGACTTTATATTCATGACTTTTTAAAAACTTCCTCTTCCACTGGCTGAAATCAAATAATAAGGCTTTAACCAGTCTATTTGGCAATAACTTTTCACCGATACTCTAGTTACACCTCTAATTACTCTCATGTACTTTCTGTGGAATGGAGAATGTCTGAAGTCGAAGTTGCAGCCACAAAAGCCCAATTGTCTTGGCAGTGGCAACAAAGAGCCAGCCACACTGTCTGTACTGGAATAATAGCAGCTCTATCAATCAATAGCTTTGTTTCACTGTTTTAAAGAAGGACTCACTTAGGATTCATAACCTTATTTGCAGTTTGGTTTTTCCACTCATCTTACCTTAATACAAAGTGGAGTGTAGCTTTGAAGATTCAAGGAAAGTATAAAAGTAATGTTAAAGTTACTTAATATGCAGACCACGCATATTGCACATATTTTCGTCTGTATCAATGTGTTCAGGGTGTAGTGGTCAGATTAATTACTCATGCGATAACCTATATGGTACACAAGGAGGGCAGGCTTTCCTGTTGTGGAATGAAAATATAAATAGCTAGCCCGATTCTTATAGTATTCCTATTCCAGTGGTCTAAACAAAACAAACCGAGCTAACTGTGAAATGATGACTTATTAGTTAGGACAAGGCCTTTACACCAAAAGTTTATGTAATGAGCGCAGCAGAAGTGCAGAGAGCCCCATCCGTCTCCCTGCCTATTATCCCGAGCCCTAATGGGGAATTACAGCTGGGCAGGCTAAATAAACAGTAAGTAAGTTGTCTTGGATAGGGGAACGTCAATGCCTGCAACTTGCTCAAGCCTTTGCTCTGAATGGTTCTGTATTGACCCCTGAGGACCCCCTGAGAATTCCCTAATTGAAAATTAATATTGAATCAATGCTGCGGGCCATTTGCATATTGATTATAAACATCCAGGAAGGCACCAAGTATGTCTGGGATCAATAGGGCCCTTCTGCAGCCGGCCGAGTGCACTACATCACATGGCAGCGCTGCTCCGGAGGTTAATGACTGCTGCTTGTTAAGGAGCTCTTGTCAGGTGGAATCCAGCCAGCAGCACTGCAGCAGGTGAAGCACACAGGCTACACACAAGGAGGCCACAAGCATAAACGGGGTGAGCCAGTCTTAATCCAAACAGTTAGCACTGTTAACTCATTTAGCAAGAGATGGAAGTGTATGTGTTCTTTTATCATGTTTATGTTTACTGTACTGTCCAGTATAAAGCAGGACCATATAAGAGCCCAGCCATCTGCTTTCGTGCAGTTGTGTATATGAGAGGATAAGGAAGGGAGGATGATCAAAGATAACAGCAACCATTTCCTTCCCCTCAAGCTAGAGAAAACAATATTGGGTAGATCAAAAAGTCCTTTTTAATTTGAAATGAAAATTTCACAGCATTACATGACAAAAGAGGCAAGAATCCTGTGCTTTAGAAAACTGATTAGGATTCAGCCCATGCCTTTCTCCCTCCCAACTTTCCATAATAGTTTCCACATGTTGAGGGGAGATAGCAGAGACAGTGGAGTGAAAAGGTTAGATGTAAATAAATGTACGCAGTGGCTGCTGCCTGTAACCTCAGCACCCGCTTGAAGTGTGGACTTTAAAACCAGGTGATTCTCCAGCTCCTTGTGGGACAGTAGTAAATGCACACCTTCCCCTTAACACATGCTGTGTGTTAAAGGCAGGTGCTGAATTAATGTCTGCACATTGTGCCCACTTTTCCACATTGGGCCCACATCACATGCACTGGAGCAGGCTCTGAGAGCAGCAGTGAGGATTGGCCCAGAAAGCCAGGCTGCATCTGATTGCTTCATTACTGGCCCTTTCATTGACTTGGTTGCACTGAACTGATGAACTGAGGCAATGGACAAGAGCACATAATAGGAAGAAATGAATTCTTATCACAGCCTTCTCTGGAGGCCGTGGTCCTGGCCAGAGCCAACAGAAGCCCGGGCAGAGCAGAGAGGAGGGGGGAGCTGGGCCTTATGAGCCTGAAGTACATGCAGGCTGGGGCTGTGATGCACTGTTACACACTGGATTATTTCTCCTGAGACTGAGCAGGGATCCTGTGAGAGATGCTTTATTGCAGACAGCCTGTTTTTAAATATTAGTCTGGTGATTAGTGTATGTTTTCTCCTTGTAACTGGCAGTTTTTCAATTGTTTATTCGACACGTTCTCCAGAGGCAGACCTCTGCTAGTTAAAGTCCCTGCTTAAGGCTCACATCGCAGCACCCAAACAGCGACCACTCAGATGAATAATTAATATTGTACCTTATTTGGCTCTAGCCCCTTACTCCAGAAGCTCTCACTAATGAGTGAGAAGATTCTTCTGCTGCAAGGACAATAACGACACCATTATAAAAACAAGTGCAACACTAACAGCCATCGCCATGCATAAGAATGGCATCATGCGCTAGCACCAATTTAGCAGCAGCAGCCTGGTCTCTGTGGACCAGGCTTTGTTAATCCCGGGCCACGCTGGAGTGAGGATACTCCACAACTCTCCCGCTTCATTCATCTGCCTCTGTGCAGCAATGCATTAACAAACAATCACTCACCTTTATAATGTTACTGTTACAATGTTAATTACGACTAAAATGTTATTTTTTTGACTACAGGGGTGTACATTTGGACCTGATATTCACTAATGCTGCTTTGTGATGGCCGGTCTCAGTGAGTCAGTGTGTTTAATTTAGAGATAATCCAGCGATTTAGTCACTGTTGCCGTCTTTAGACATCAGACACACCGCATGTCACTAATATAGCACAGGTCATCAGTCAGCTGTTGTTTCTTAAAAACAAACAAAAAAAAGAAAACAAAAAAAAACAACTAATGCACTGATAAAACTCCTGCTTTTCTTCAGTTCGAGGTGAAACCCTAAAGCCTTTTTGGAACTCACCCAAATTAAGAGAGCCCAGATATACCACTGAGATTATGAAAGGATAACTTCTAATCTCAGTAAATGGTTGTTGAGTCAGTGCATTGGATCCTATCATCTGGCTTCCAGTCTATTTTGTAATTAAGGCTGCAAGGTGTGCACAAGATAAATATATAATTCTGCTGAAATTAAGTGATAATAAATTAGAACATTACAAGAAGTGAATAAAGCAAGAACTAATTGCACGAGATGAGTCTTTTTCAGTAGGCTTCCCAGAGAAAATTTCATTATATGCATCACAAACCATAATGCCAGATGGAATCCAGTTTTCGCACATGCAAATTAGGAAATATTTTGTGTTAGGTAGCTGCCCCGGAGGTATTTTTGGATAGAGGTGGTTTTAATTTCAAACATTCACAGAGAAGTCAATGAACACTTGTTGTCTGTAATCATCTCTCCTATGTACATTATTTCATATATTATTTTAAACAATGTATTTTATTAGTTTTGCCCTTTGTTATTTCTCAGTACAATCTAATGCTTTAGCACAAATAAACTTAAATGCATCTCCAATAATTGCTTGGCGAAGTTGGTAGATTATTTTGTACATAATTACAGTGGAAAACAACCCATACCTATTAAGCTTGTAATGGCAGTAATACTAAAAGCAATTACCATTACTTTGCTGCTCGCACTGAAAATAAAGATTTCTCTAAATGAAAAGGATCTTGTGAGTGGGACTAATTGTAAGAGGTCTTGCACAGACATCTGCTTGTACATCGTTTGTTAGGGCTAAATGAAGAAGCCTGCTACTTAAATGTGTGTTTTAGGTTACTTTGCTGCCACAGAGTCTGATAGCTCTACAGCAGCTGGGAAAAATGCTAGACAGGCTTTTAAGAAATGCCAACAACAAGGAAATATATTTTACCCATGTACAAAAATAAGTGGCTAAACTAAAAGCATAATAGTTGTTGGTAATGGTGTAGCTACAGTCTCAAACTTCTAAGACTGAACCTCTGTGTTTTTTCCAGACAATTAAAGTTAAAATTTGCTAAATTATTTGATTCAATCGAAAATTTGTATTTGTTTGTAGGCCTATTCTGTGGAGTGCTATATTTTCACGATATGCATCTCACAGTACAGTATTTATTGCAATATTTATTATGAATATGCTACTTTTTCCTTTTAAAATGCCTTGACAATCCTTTGGTTCTATCATAATCTAAAGAATTACGATTTCAAAGGGCTTATTTTTTCTTCTTCAGTTATTTCTTGCAAAGCATCATTGCAGATATAGTTTCCTCTGATTCTTAGTTGATGATGCACCAAAACAACTTGTAAGTCAATATATTTTGATACTTTTGACTATAATATATCAGGATATTTTGGTTATTGTTACATCACTACTAGTGCATATCTTAAAATATTTTTTCTTTTTACTTTTCTTATACTAGTGTCCTCTGCTGTATTTATCTCGGGTCTTGCAGCCATTATCTGTTGATTCCGTGCTAACAAGCAACATGATGTATCTCAAGTCTCCTAAACGCATAGATTCTCTTTTTTTCCAATATTGCCTATCTGAGTGAGAAAGTTTAAATTGGGAAAACGGAGGTTAGAATTTTTTTTAATTTTTTTTTTTAATGGAAAAGAAAGGTACAGAAGCAACCAGCAGTTTTCCTATTAAGAAGAAATGTCAAGCGCAGTGGTGAGGCAATAGTCTGTGTGCATCCCTTTGTTGTCCTCCCTGACATTGAAGGCTAATTTTTCATGGTTATTTGAACTGGAAAATGAAAGAGAGGTTTGCGATTATTTCCTATAAATGACAACACAATCGCATTACGCTTCAGTACAAACACAGAGAGGATATTGCCTTTTCATATTTCATGTGAAAGTAATGGATGGGCTATGCAAAGAGGAAGAGAAACAAAGACAAATGGTGAAAGAAGCCTGGTCTATTTGATTTGTATTAGGAATTGAACGCATAAAACGCGTAGGCGGAGCTTTTTCAATAACCACTCCTGTAGTTGTTTTCAAGAGTCAGAGCAGTGTAATGATTGAATTCGTTAGCAATTAGCTGTTAGCAACTTGTGAACTGATAAAGGAGGGTTGAGGAGTGGACAGAGAGGAGAGACGGTTTGGGTTCCCAGTTTCTGTCCTAGTATGAATCTGACTAAAACCGTGAAGTTATTATATATATTTTGGCATGAAATTTCTTTTGATCAGAGCAGTAAGTAGAAAAAGTGAGAAGAGATATTCATCAAACTGGAGTCAGAAATGTATATCCCAAGACAGGCTGTGAGCTAAACCCTTCACTATTATGCACTGGGCAGAACTTTTAACCTTGGAAGTAACAGAAAATTATGCCTGTTTTAATCTGAGTCATTTATGATGTTTCAAGTTAGCCCTGACCTGGTGATATGAGTTTTATACAGTTTTTTTTCTGAGAAAGTATCAGCCCAGATAGTCACAGACTATTTGAACGTGCACTGCGCTATGATGTAAGAAGTCTACTAGTCTAAACTACCCAGCACCTTTTTCCTGAGCTTAACATGTTGTTAAAGTCGAGACCACACAAGTCAATACCATGCTATATTTTGTATTTTAAGTAAAATTGATTAGCACAATTGGTATTCATAACCTTGCCAGATTCTGTTTTATCTCGCTGTACGCTTTCATAAACAAACAGGTGGTCAGGACTCGAGTGGTGCGTGGAGAGGGGTTGGAAAGCCATAGACGAGGATAGCAAACCAGTCTAAAGGAGTATGCTTGTGTATTTGTGTACTTCACCTCTCCAAAGACTCAAGTAGCGTTTGGAAAGGCTGTGCTGATAGAACTCATGCAAATGGAAGCCAAGTGGGAGCCGAGCGCTGGGCTGCACACACGCGCCGAGGTGGGCCCTACGTACGTCCATCCATGGCAACATTGATTTTCTGAGCTAATACCTCCACTGAACAGTCCACAGGCAGATGGATGCACTACAAAGATATGCAAATGGCACATTCAATAAATCGACAGGCCGAGATCTTTTTCAGACAGTCCACTGTATACTGGTCTGCAGCGCCTAAAAGGAGAGATAAACAGATAAGTACCTGTTAATGGTCACACACATGCACCAGCAGTGAGACACGAGTAAACACGGGTGCACCTGTCTGCTCCTCAGGAAAACTTCAATCTATTGTTACACTTTTTTTTCATAGTTTAAATATAACAAACTATGTTTTTAATTCCAAAGCATTTGTGAAGAAATGTTTTTTGTAATATAAGTCTAAGAGAAAAGTGTGGCTATATTCATATTGGGTGCAGAGCTTATTAGTTAGATATGAAACAAAAGCTGCCGGGTGTGTGTCATATATAATGGATGTGGGCTGTCTTGTTAAGCCCAGCAGGCTGGATGTGGCTGTGTCTCTGTGGGGAGAGGCTATGAAGCTCTGCGTACCTGGTAATTAAAGAGAGTTTGTGGCAAAAGCCAAACATCAGGAGAGACGAGCTATGAACAAAAGAGTTGTGACAGTTTCAGGTTATGTGATTTTCATGTCCCTTTTTTGCAAATGAAAAATCAATACATTTTCCGGGTTATACATATTCAGAGTGTCCAGTGTGCTTCCGCCCTGATGGAGCCTGAGCCGGTGTGGCCAGGCAAGGGAGGGGGGCCATGTTAGGGAGAGTCGCCTGTCCTCCTGTCACAACTGTACCATCGCATTTTCCAACTCACTGGTGAATATTTCCGAGCTGATGTGATTGCCCTCTATGACAGTGGAGATGCATTTTTTCCAGACAGCCCTCAGCCAAGCCCGTCAACCCACCTCATTTCTGTTTGGTCTTTCTCAATAGAGTCGGAGGAGGAAGATGCTTTAATAAAAGGATGGCGATTTAGGAGGAGGCTGGCATAGAAGATGATAAGCATAAATGCATAGCGAGGGATGGAGTGATCTTTTGTGCAGGACAATATCCCTGGGGCAGAATAGATGGGAGAGCAGGGTCCAGTGATGTTTCTGCCCTCTATCCAGGCTTTTAGCCCACTATCCTAGCTGGGAAAAGTGCAGCCTGCATCTTCCATTGTGGACATAATACGTGTTAGCCTGCTGGACTAGTCTAATGTGTGTGCTGTTGTGTGTGCGTGTCAGCCAGGGCAGGAGACTGAGCAGTCCCTGAATGCTCACTCCCTGCGTAGCCACATTAACCTAGATCTCCCACTCTCATCACTCAAGACCCACACAAAGACTACAAGTAGAGCAAAGCAAGTGTTTTATTCTCTTTATTTGTAATGTATCTAAACATGCCATTATCACAAGAACTATTTCTAATTAGTAACATTTCCCAAGAGATAACACATTTGGGAGAAATTTAATCAGCAGTGCTCTGAAGCAGTTATCTACTAAGTATCAAAAGTCAAACAATGTCCTTGTAAAACATTTATTTCTTTGTGCTGCCTTTTGTGCCTCATGCTGTGACCTGAATGCTCTGACTTCCTCCAAATGACCAGTCAAATTAAGTGTAGACTCTGTGGGGTCTATGTGGGGTCTGTGTGCCGATGAGCACGGCGTTGCTGTGGAGGAGGGGCCGCTCGCTCCGAGGCGCTGTGAGAGCTATCGCTGCTGTTTGTGATTAACTTGCCATTTAAAGTTTTTTTAGTTATTAGCTATGCCCTAAACCCCCACCCCCTCCATCTGCTGCACCTCTGCCTGTCTCAGCCCCCTCCCTCTGACTATCCCACACTGCCTTTGCCGACTTTGCCTACTTGCCCTTAGCCCCATGGAGACACAAAGTATTCATTCACTTTAGGATCCCGAGGTCACAGCAGGGCCAGCAGGGAGAGGCCAGCATGCCCGCTCCGTAGACAGGTCAGGAATCTAACATGTAACTTCGATTAGCAGTGCTAGTGGAGGTGGCTCACTTACTTATTTTTGCGCTTTCTCTTTTTAATGCAAAAGGCAAGAGAGTGAAATTACATAATAAAAAATAATAGATGGTTTTAGTAAGGTGTGGGAAAATGCTATTAAAAATGATTTAATTATTAATATTAGATGATTCGTTGCTACTGTCTTGTACATGTCTTGAAACTTAATTTTTACTGTATTCTACACTCTTTTTGGCATTAATTTTGTACTTCATGTACTATTATTTCTTTTTAACTTTTACAAAAACAACATCCATAACTATACAGTACTGTATATATCTATGTAAGACATTTGAAATTATTACCACATGTTAACCCACTCTTTAAGTGCAGTGGCCGGTATAGCTCTATTGCGGTTTATTGGTTGTTCATTGGCTAAAGTCCCTCTTGTCTCTGGCTCCACTGTGGCCATGTTTTTCTCAGTTTTGTGGTTTTATTAGAGGTAGCGCGGGAGGACATGGCAGGGAGGGGTAGCTTGTGAATATGTGTGGTGTTTGGGGCTATTAAGTGAGGGGGTAAGATAGTGTGCGGGGAGGGGGGCTGGTCATCTTGCATATGGGGCAGAGAGGTGCAGATATGAGCAGGGGATAATGCTTGAAAGCCCCGCAGCATGAGCCCTGTGTCTCATTGTCCCGTGGTACACTCGTGTCACTTTCATTTTGCACCCTCTAGTCCGGAGTCAGGCCAACTTTGATATGAGGAAGGGGTGCAAGACATGATGGGAGGGGCAGATTTAGA
>KN502138.1:29477-43775 GCA_000787155.1 Scartelaos histophorus | reverse complement strand
AAAAAGCAGATAGAAGTCTGTGAAGTGTGAAATAAGATTGCTTTTTATCCGACAGTGAGAGGAAGCCGGGGCAGAAGCAGAGGGGCACCGTTGTGTGATTTCCAGTTGACACCTGGTTAAAATGATAACAACAGCTTTTATAATCATAATGAGGGTAATGAGAGCTTAGGCACACAGCCCTATAGCACACAGCTGAGGGGAGGCAGGCACTTGAGCAGGAAGAGAGGGAGTCAGTACTGTCCACATGCCCTGGACTTCTGGATAGACAAGATCATGTTGTTTAATATAGTATCATATAGGGCATGCAGCCTGTCACTGCACTTTGAGGAGCACTGGAGCCTTTCTCAGGTAGGACGACTTAAATTCGTTTTTTACTTTTTTTTTTTTCTTTTTGTGAGAAAGGCAGTTATCATCATAGCTTGTATTCTGCTGAGGCCAGAGCACGGAGGAGGAGCCTGACCTTGTGAAAGATATCTAGAGTGACTATTATTACTTGCTCCTCTCTACAGTCTGGGAAAGGCAGTACTGGAAAGTGCAGTGGTTACCATCAATTATTTATCAGGCCGTTTGTGCTTGTCAGTCTGATTAGCATTAGTGTAATCACTGCTCTTCAGGGGAAACGCTGGGCCGCTCTCTCTTCTCCTCATCTGAAGGTAATCTCGCCGTTTTCAGTCTCTCATCTTCACCGGACGCCTCTTGCATAGCATCTGCTTTTGTCATCTGCACATATTTCTTTCTCTCTACCCCCTCTCCTCTTCCCCTGGCGTGTTTCTGTCTGTTGCTGCTCCGGCCCCCTTCCCTCCTCACCTCATTAATGCGTGTGAGGACTCGCCGTTCCCAGCTTGTATAGAGTGACACCTATGGGTGGTGTGATGTATCTGCACTCTCACAGCGCTCAGGAGGGGATGCACTGTGTCTGTGGGAGCAGTGAGTGAGTGGCAGTGCAGAGCTGAAATGTAGCCCGCTCCAGAACGGATGAGGCTAATCTCTGTGTCGACAGCGGGTTTACCCATCTTGCATGATTAGATTAATGGAACTGTTTCATATCATTGTATTAGGATGGTTAATGAAGACAATTAATTAGAAGACAACCTTCAGGCTATTGTCCTTTACATTTGGGTTAGGAAATGTCCCCGCTGCGATAGCTCTGAGTGCTTCTTCTCATCTGCTCCAGAGTTAATCTACAGCGAGGTTTGAAGCATCTCCTCCATTCACATCCTTACTCTTAGGCCACTCATGACCTTTCATTAATTATGCCCAGTCCTGCTTTAATCATTTTGTAATACTGCTGAAGATGAGATGAGAAATAGACCAAGCGATTTGCCACTTTAAGACGTAATGCATCTCTGTGAATTAAACCTCTGAATCTCTGCATAAATTATGGATTGTATTTGTAGATCTGTGTGCTCAAAGTGTCACTGGTTGATTTAACGTCTAAATAAAATACACATTGGGAAGATGCTGCATATAGGAGAGGAGGATGTGAATAAACCCAGATAGTATTCAAATGTTATCTGCCTATCACAGTCATATCTGAGCACAAAACACATCGTGTGCTTTAAAACGTGCTGTGTTAAGGCGTAGGTGGGGAATTAGTCTCACTACAAGTGTCATATAACTAAGAAGTGACACCCTGCCCCATTTTAAAGGTAAAAAATTTACCTAGGGATTATTTTGTAATCTGAGCACCTATGCAGCTGTACAGGCTCCTAATGCTTGGAGTTGGGGGGAGATTTATGAAGGCGAGAGTTAGATGGGATTTGGGGACGTGGCTACAGATCTCTGCTTTCTGCTCGCGTTTAAGATCTGCTCCACAAGCGCCGGATGGAATTTATGTGTTGCCTTGGAAACATACTAGATACACAGTTAAAAATAAAAAAAAAATCCACTGTATTTATGTGGGTGAAATCCAGAGAACATTGCAGTTTTTTTGACTTGAAGCCAGTCGGCCTTTTTACTTTCTACTTTTAGTTTGGCGTGAGATTGTTGGATCTGGAATGGGTATATCAAGCCGTTTAATATGCAGTCACTTTTCAGATTTTTTGTACCGGCCCAATATTAGAGGCAAACAATCCATTTCAGTCTATGTAGTATATTTATTTTGGCTAAAGCCTTGTTTGCTATATTGCATTTTTACTATTTACAGTGAGTATTACACTGTTGCCATCCCAGTGTTCCTAATTTGTCTTATAGTGTATTTAGCAATGGTCTGTAATATTAGAATACTTGTAATTTAAGTGTGTGCATTTTAATATAACCTCCTTCTAAATTGTTAAATATATTTTCATCCTGACCTAATATTAATCTGTAATCATATGTTAACATAAGGAAGTGCATTTGTTGGAGCCCAACAGTTTAGCCTGTGTGCTGTATTTCATAAGTGACAGGATAAACAGTAAGGATAATGTAGCATCATAAAAGGCGGTTTTGGCTGTGGCTGTGCATGTGGGGAGCTCAGATAGGCTGTGCGATGACTACAGGGCTGAATTCTTGAACAGGATATTTCAGTAGCCGTTGTAGCATTGTCAATATATCAATAACGGCCTGAGCGTGAAAGCGTTTTCAAAAGAGCATTTAAGTACATTTGCGGAGAATTAGCTGACTTGTGTAATAACTGATAGGAGCCTATTGACCGCAGCCTAGTTTACTGTTGTCAAATCAATGCCATCAGATGCGAGTCCCCACTACCTTTTAAACAAACTTAACAGGCAGAGGAGATGTTCAAGGGGCACTGGAGAGGAATAAACAAGATTGATGCCCTTTTTATTATCTGTTTTGCTATCTTTTCCTCCTGTGTGTTAGTTACAAATAGTGTTATCGAATATCCATTGTTTGGACTTCGATGCGGCTAAATGGCCTGATATATTGAGCGGAGGCTTTTAGGGCGGTTACAAGGGATTTCGGACTTCGACTTGGCATAAGAGTAAAATGAATGGCGCTCAGGCAGACCTTTAAATATTTATGCTTTCGCGTGATGCTAGGATGGAAGGGGTGAAATGAGCCTTGTATTGGTAAGTAACCTAGCAGATTGCAAGGGACAGTAATGTATGTGTATATTTGTATTCAGGAGAAGAGGGAGGTGGACTGTCTACTAAAAGGTCTTTTGTTGAAAGATAACACTCATGCAATTATTTTCCTATACACCACACTTTGTCTTTTTATTTCTTGAGCAAAATAAATAAATAAAAAGGTAAAATTAACACGATTTTGGTGTTCTTGTTAAATTACCTCTCAGACAGTGCAAGACATGTAGAGGCAGAAATCAGGTTTGGACCTTTGTGTCTGCTAGGCTTGCAACTGTGTGTCAGCAAATGTAATTGTGTGCTGCTCCTATAGAAAAAAATTGCTACCGTCCCTTTAAGTGCTTCCACCAATTCTGATGGCATGGTGATTTACATATCCCATCCTCCCTCCCCCTTCAGGAGAACTGAGCGAGGATGTGGAGGCTGCTAGTGAGACCACCACAGACCAGGAGGACCAAACCAAAGAGAGAGAAAGTGGGGGGGACAAGGAGCTCACCAAAGGGACAGGTAAGGCCCTTTTTCAACACTCACTCTATGGGGAGTCTCTTCACGGTAAGCACATGGACATCAAACACAGGCCATTTGTCAAAAGTACATGACACATTTGAACATTATTTTAGAGGATGCTGCATAGTATTAAACATTTTGGCAATCTTTTTCATTCCTCGTTCATTCACTGCAGTCAAGAGGCCTGTGTTTCTTTTTGTTCTTTTTTTTTCTTTTTAAGTCTTATGGCATGACAATGATGCTGAATCTCCCTGTATCACTCAGTATCAAGTAAAGCGGGAGGTGGTGCTCCTGTTAAAGGGTTTGGCTAAGAAAAACGGGGTTGGGTTTAAGCATGAGCAATGTCCAGGGAACCAATAAGGCTTTGAGACTTTCTGAAACATTTATGTGGTATTCAAAAAAGCAAGGAGTAAAGGTGGAAATAATAACAGTGAGGTAATTTTATGCATTCTGTCAATGCTTTGTAATGCTGACACAGTGATGATAACTAAAACAAATTAAAATTTGCATGCAACTTGATACACTGAGGCAGTATTCAATATCAAAAGTTAGTGGTACAGATAGTTAGTATTTAGGATTTAGTTAGATTGTAAGTATCCATGCACAGTTTCCTTTGGTGCGTTGCTGTTATAAAAACAAAGCTTGCAGTTAGACATGTCTGATTCAATAGAAGTGATTTCTGCTAATAATGACACTGAACGGTAACAGGCCTGGATAGATGCTTTTCACTTGTCTAACTTCTTGTGTTACTGGAGGATGTTTTGATTTACACTAGTCAGGTTAAAAGCTGGAAAACAATTTAGACCTTTTGCATACCTAAGTTTTTTATAAAGTGCAGGGGAAAAACTTCATCACAGTGTTTGAAGCTGCGCCTTTGTAAAATGTCTTTGATATCCGAACTTCTATTTTAAATGAGGCTGAGTTGTTTGTGCTCTTTGAAAGGGCGACACTCTTCTTTGATGGAAGAAATAATGATATGCATGCCTGACTGAATATGGCTAAAAGTATGTTTTAGCACATCAAAATAAAGCACTTTAAAAAGCATTAAAATGAGCTGGCCGATTAATAATTCACTCATACCTGTGGTGCACAGGAAGACGACTCCTCGCATTAGGATTCCTCCTTTTTGAAAGGCATGCAATTTGATACAAGCATATTCAGTTCCTTTCCTCCCCTCTGTCAGTCGCTAATCACCAAATAAGTGTGTTTCTGTGTTTCCACAAAGGAAATATGTGCTGCATATGAAAAATTTACAGCTTCCCAGCAGCTTATTAGAAACGCTTAGTTAAAAATAGCATGTGCATTAGGGAGCAGGTCTGAGGTTGTGTTTGATGTCAGTGAAAAGGTGCTGTGGAGGTTGGGCTGCTGGGTTCAAGGCTGTGCTGTCAGCAAAAGCTCGACAGCTGGAGTTTAATGGAAGGTCCTCTCTGCAGCAAACTTTTTCCCATTCATAATAACAATGGTCTCAAAATTTAATGAAAATTACCTTATAAATATGCCACAAGACAATGTAGTGGCGAGTGGACCCCTCATTTGGTTGTGTTTGACACAGTTTGACTCAGAGCATGTTGGACCAGTGTACATGCATGGACCTGTTATGTGTGAGTGGTGCACAGTCTGAGGGGGAGATGTCTCTAAAGTCCATCATTAGAAGTACTGAAGTATTTTTCTCATGGTTGTCATGTTAGTGTTGGAACAGAGCACAACATTGTTCTTTTACAAATGACAGTCACTGTCAGCAGACGGCACAAGAGAACAAGAAGAAAAGGCTGCCTTCCTTTTAAAGCCACTGTCAATCTTGTTTTCTCTTTCTTGTTCTGCTCCTCCTCACTATTCATTAAAATCATTTAGAGCTACATCACAAGTCTTTGTAAAATGCATATGTTTTTGGCATGCCATCGCCTGAAAGATGCCTTCATTATACCTGGCTTTTTATTTATTCAGAAAATAATAGCTATGTATATGTGTGTGTAATTTTAACATTATAAAAGTCACATACCTCCATGCGAATACATGGATTATTTCTAAGGTTTTTAAAGGAAGTGTTAAATGTATATAACCCTGAAGATAAAAATACAATTTTGTGTGTAAAAAGCCAGATCATTTCTCATATTAGTAATTCAAAGGGTCATTTTAATGCTGTCTATTAAATATGTATGAACAGAGAGCATAAGCCCCTGCTCATAAGTTCTTCACCTCGCTGAGACAGCACAGGCACAAGAGCAGCACTGGAGCGTACCAGCCTTCATTAAAACAGCTTGTATTTATGCAGCAGATTAGTGTACGGAGGGTCTGTGGAGAAAGGGAGTGCTAAGAATGGAACCTCTTTGGATTAGTAAGCCACGCATAGGTCTGATAATTATGGAGAAAAAAACCTGCATTGTTCAGGGCCAAGTTTGGCCCGGGTGTGTGGGTCCCTTGGATAGGACAGTGGTGCTGTGTGCTGAGGAGAAGTGAGAGGGCAGCATCCTGCCACCATTCCATTTAGTCTGCTTAATAAACATGCTGATTAGCATCCCCTAGATGGAGCAAAGTGGCATTACAATTCTCTCACTTTTCACTGCTCTCCACTATGCTGTATGCAGGCACACTAATATGTAGGTTGAAGTTAGAGCTTTAGTCGCTGAGGCACTGCCTTTGTGATTTCTTTTAGTGATTTGCTGTTTAAATGCATGTAAATTTTCAAGTATGAAGATACAGCATCCTTCACACAACACAACACAACAGCACTGTGAGGGTTTTATTTCCATATCACGTCCTTGTAGTGCTTGTCATTTCTCAAATTCTAATTCCTTTTGTCTTTGAAGATAATGGCTCATAAATTGTCCTTGTTGTGAGCCAGTTCCTGAAAGCTCATGTTTATGAGTTTTGCCTAGAGGTGTTTATTGGATAAGACACTGTGTCTCCTGCAAAGGTGAACACCATTGTCCTGTTGTTCTGTCATCTCAAAAATAATCTGCTTCTGACAAATAGCAAACAATGCTTTTTTTACTGGTAGAGGTGGTCACATAGTAGGATCCCAGATACTGAGTTCTCAAACGCACTAAAAGCAAAAGAAAAACAAAAGTAAAAAGTTATAATTTAAGTTGATAAAAATCTGTTTACAGAATTGAAAGTAGAACTGTTTTCTGTCAGCCTGTCAAGTCTGCCAAACATTGTGAATGCTTATACTGGTAATAATTCCTTTAATGATACTGTCTGGCTCTGAGGGGAAAGACAAGGTGCCAAAGTCCAATTCACTTACGGGACACAGCGGCACAAATGCCTCTGGTTTACGGAAAAGGGCCATGAATTAATAATTGCCCAAATGAGTCGTAAACACTTGGCTCAATTTGTGCTCACTTGGTATGGATGAAGATTTGACTGTAATCATATGGTTTGGACAGGATTGCAGGCTTCTGTAGAAATCACACTTGTTCCTATGCAAATTTATTCTTGTAACTTCACAATTTAAACACAACATAAACTATATAATCCATTGATTTTATAACATTTATTTATTTACTATCGTGGAAGGAATGTGATTCTTTGTGGTCAAACTTGTGTCAATAAATAACGAGGTCCTCTAAATTGGAGGGATGGCTGCATGAGTGTTTAAGGAGGTACCTGAAGTGTATTAGTACTGAACATTATTTTCAGTATGATATCAATTTTATTCTTTTAAACAGGACCTGGTTGCATGTTGTGATTGCATACAGGATTAAAGAGAGCATATCAGAGTCAGTTTGTGGAGCCCCATTTTACTGTGACAAGAACTAGTACAGAGTTCGCTTTCTTCACCCCCTCCTCTGTCTCTTACACACCACACTCCAGCTGCTCCTACAGTTTAGTATAGTTGAACAGAAAAAGAAACCTTTTTAGACTCTGTGGTGCTTTATAATAGTTTTGATCGCATAAAATATGTATAGGGTAAATATGATGCATAACCTTTTTATTCTGAAATAATTCTCGTTCCTCCACTTGATAATATTTATAGTTTGACAGTACTGCATAGTATTATTATAGATATGTGTTCATGTATCGTTAGTATTATTGCAGAAGTGCCCCAGGTCGGAGTTCTTCGAGTGAATGTTTTTGTACTAGTGGACAGAGGTGATGGTGTGGAGTGGCGAGACAGTGCAGTGACTGAGAGGTTAATGTCAGAGAATGGGAGGTTCCTTTTGCTTAACATTGCCTGTGTTTATTGGCGGATATGTTTAATGGGATTGAGTGTGACTGGACCTAATAGGGCCTCCCTGGCTGATCCCTGTGTCTCTGTCCACAGCCTGGTCTCCCACTGGGTAATCAGTTCAAATGGCCCACTGCTGATTGGAGGTGACGTTTTAATGTCTCCAGCAGGAACATGGTCAGCCCTTCTTAACCTGACCCCCTACCACTGCCCCTCTCCGCGCTACATTGCCCTCTGTTCTCAATTTGCCCTTTTAGGACTGTACAAATCAGGCCAAATGTAACTCTTTATGGTCTTGTTAGGGCTTAGGCAGGACATCTCCTTAAGTTTCATTGTGACTTCTCTTTGTTGGGGACAAAGCATAGATCCGTATGTCTTTATTTCATTTTTTTCATTTTTTTCATTTGAATTAATTAATTAGATATTAGATTTACATTTACATACATTTAAAAATAACAAACTATTGTTAAAAAGATATACTATCTTTTTTTACATAATTCTTTTTTAATATAACGTTTGTAACCCTCTATTAGTCAAAGATAAAGTATAGTCTTTTCCAATTTGTTTCATTAATTGAAATATACTTTTTCATGAATTTTATTTATTTAGATACATGTATGTACATTTACATTATATTAAAAATAATTAAACTGTAATGCAAATACTATTTCAACACAATTCTTCTAAAAAATGTAATAACTTTTTCCAAACCCTCAACCTCTGACTGCCTCTGTGTACATTTGTAGAGACAATGGCCTCTTTGTACCTATAAAAACAAAAGGGACATTCACCTTTAATATTACACAATCTTAACTGTGTTTAAAGTGTAGCTAGCTTAGCAGTGCCATCAATATAAGTCTCAGGTTTAAGAACTCAACTAAAACTATGTTATTGTAGCATGAAACCCAAAACTACCCCCTGAGGTAGACTAATATTATCATTAGAAGTCTTTTGAGTTGTATGAGAGAAGCTCCAAAGCCTTGTGTGATCCTCAGCCTAGATTTGCAGCACACATTTTGTCCTATTAAACACACTTATATCACCTTTAAAGTAGACATTGCAAAGCTCCTTATCCACAGTGTTATTGATTGAGCTGCTCCCATGGTGCCAATGCTGATCTTTGCCAATGTCTTTGTGCATGTGTTCTAGCTGTGTCCGGCCCTTTTGAGCGGCGCCAGTCGGAGTCCCCAGTTCTCTCCAAAAGGCCCTCTTCTCAGCCTGAGACCGCTGAGAGCCCCTTCTCCACCAAACGTCCCAGGACAGCCGAGAAGAGCACTTCGGAGCAGGTGAGGAATCAATGAGACATGCATAATTAAACCAATGACTTCTGAGATCAAAACCTTTTGATTAGCTGATTCTTGCTAAAGGTTATCTTATCCTCATTTACCAAGGTCTCATTAGAAATTTCAAACTTTAAAGTAAAAAATACAGCTAATTATTTCTAGTTAGGCTCTATGCTTTTAATATTAAGTAGAGATTTATGTCTTATTTATATTTTTTAGCTGTGAAGCTTCTAATTGTGTAAGGTAGAAAATGAAGATGGTATTTGACAGATGAGAGCACTTTGAAGTGGGTGCCAGGACTTGTCGGTTCACAGTAACACACACGTCTGTGATCATAGGGATATGTCCGCTCGGGTTAGAAGGGCCGCTCCCCCTCTCCCATCTATAGCTTCTCTTTAGTGCACCCAGGGCACATGCACATTGAGGTTAGAGATTAGATTAGATAGTGCTGATTTTATAGGAATTTTCTTTTAAATACAACTAGATAATAATTGAACATGACAGTACACAGTATTTTGATTGTTGATCATGCACGATGGATGACTGTGATTGTGGATAACAGTGGCAACATCTGTAGTGATCATGCAGTACTGTCGAATCGAGTGCAGAAGTAACCGCAATGGGATAGTGGTGTGTACAAAAATGACTGTACACAAAACTATGGTATGTATTTGTTTTCCATTTTAATTAGAATCTTTTTCCCTCAGATGTACCAGTGCCCCTACTGTAAGTTCACCAACACAGACTTGAACCGTCTGAGGATGCACGTGATGACACAGCACTCAGTCCAGCCCATGCTGCGCTGCCCCCTGTGCCAGGACATGCTCAACAATAAGGTCCACCTGCAGTTCCACCTCACTCACCTGCACAGCGTGGCCCCCGACTGTGTGGACAAGCTTGTATCCACAGTAAGTCCTACTAGTGCCACTCTGATCAGTCCTTTGAAAGAATGTTATGTTTCTGTTTCTGGGGCCTTTGCAACTGTACATTATTCATTCAAACTTTACATGTGATAAAGAATTTATTTTATGTAAAAAAAAATGTTCTTCATAATCAACAGTCTAGAATTGTTTCCCAGATTATGCTATTACAAAGATTTTTTTTTAAAGTAACTCACATAAATACAGCACAATAATACTGAATCATTTATTTAAAATCTAATTTGACCCATGCTCCAATTAAGTATGCATGATTCTTTGTTCTAGATTATAACATTTGCTTATATATATTTTTTCTTCTGAGTCCAATATATTTTTTGTAATTTGCTTCCTATAGAATCTATTAAAGAGGTCAGTCCAGGGACCACTATGGGGGCCTATGAGGATGACTCATTCAGTTTTAATCAGGCCTCCCCAGCAGAGAGCTCACTAAGCTATTAAAAGCCTTGTGATTCCTGCCAGACACCCTTTAAATTGCAAACATTCTTTTCTTTATCAAACAAAGAATGTTGTTAATTGTAAAATGGCTGTAGGCAATCCCATTGGCTCAGCAGAGATGATTGTGCCTTTTAAGATATTTTTTTCTTTTCATTGTCTTAATGTGCCCATCATCAGGAGCTTCTTTCACCTCTCTTGTAATCACAGTCATTAAAGAGGTGAACTCTGTTTTGTGTTTTAAATGGTTTGAAGATGAGCAAGTCTTATCCTCTTGTTCATGTATTAATACACTTGACATTACTTTCATGTCTCAGATCAGCAGACTTCTAATCAAAACATAATTATAATTAGGGAAAACTAATTGTGACAAGGTTTTTAAAAATCTTTATCAAACACTTCTATCTGAATTAAAATAGAGATAGTCGTAAATGCCCATTTTTCCAATCAAAGTTCTGCCACCTTAAATTATGTGCACACCCGTGCTAGACCATACAACCTAAGATTTATATCAACTGCAGTGCACCCAGCGAGAGACGCTCACTGCTCTTTGAAGGGAAATAACATTTTATTTGCCCTGTTTTCTTGTAAATCACTGAGCAAATCTTTGCTCTGGTCTGTGCCGTGAAACTAAATGGCTTGCTGGACAATCACAGAATAAAACATTGGTCTATCTGCTGCCCGACCATCTCCTAGCTCCATCTAGTGAGTAAATGGCACGCACATTAGTATGGTAGATGGCAATATTTATTTCTTTTATAGAGGTTGTAATATACTGAAGTATAGAGGAGACCGCGATAGAGAAGAGGTAATATAAACTGTATTAGACCAGCACCTTTTATAATGGAGGATGTAGATAGGGGCTGCATTGTTCTTTTCTATGTCACACCGTCATTATATACTCTAAGATAGTTTGCAAAAGCCTTTAATCTTAGGTGAATCACTTGCTACTGTCTATGCTTTTAGTTAACTCCATTGAATTATCTTTGTTTCCTTTTCTTTTTTTTTTTTTTCAAATGGAGATGATCCAAATATTTTGCCTCATTAATTCTGAGTCTGTCTGGGTGATGGCCATTTTGAACTGTTTGCCAATTAGTCAGTCCAAATTAAAAGTGACCTTGGGATCTGCTGCCTGCTCCTCTAATTGGCAAATGAAGCAGTTGTCCAGAAACACCCCACTTTTTAATGACCTTTTTTGTTTGTTTTGTAAATGTTGAGCACCTTATTATCTCACATTGTAATAATAAAGTGTTTTTGTTTGTGCACTAATATTTAAAGAATTGGTACAAATCAGGCTATTGCGCTGCCATGTTTTAAATTTGTAACATGACCACATTTAACTGTCCATCCTCAAATTGGTATTTTGAGTCCTCCTTTGATCATTCAAAAAAACCCAAAAAAAACCTTTGTCATTATTCCACAAGATTAACACTAGGATTCCTTTGTGCTTTGTCTTTTAAGGTGACAGCTTCGGAAGCATTGCCAGCCAGCATGTTCATACCTGTTCCAAGTCCTGACAGAGAGTCCCAGAGCACCCCACATGCAACAACCAACTCTAACTGTGAAGAAATGAAAAAGCAAACTGGTTAGTATTATGGTTCGCAAATGCATTGATTTGATTGATGATGATTTATATCTTTTTTTCTTTTTGATCTATAAAATGTAGTGTGTTAATTTGATGTCTGAATATTAAGCGATGATTCCTTCTTTTGTTTTATTTTTCTCAGAAACCTCAGATCCAGATATTGAGAAGAGTACGTCTCTATCAGCAGAAATAGCCGAAGCACGAAAGTCACCCCCAGAGGACCAGCAATCAGAGAAAGATGATGCTACTGGATTCTTGTGCTGGAAGAAAGGTTGCAATCAAGTGTTCAAATCCTCCAACTCGCTTCAAATTCACTTTAATGAAGTTCACAACAAAAGACCCCAACTGCCTGTCTCAGATCGCCATGTCTACAAGTATCGTTGTAACCAGTGCAGCCTGGCATTCAAAACTGTGGAAAAACTGCAGCTCCATTCTCAGTACCATGTGATCCGAGCAGCCACCATGTGCTGTCTATGTCAGAGGAGCTTTAGGACACTACAAGCCTTAAAGAAACATCTAGAAACCAGTCATCTTGAACTGAGTGAGGCAGATATCCAGCAGCTCTATGGAGGTCTACTTATGAATGGAGATCTTATGGTTATGAGTGAGCTTGCTCTTGGCGAGGACCCAAGTATGCTGGGAGAAGATGACAAAGATGGAGAGGAAAGCGATCCAGAGGAAAAACAAAGTCCAACAGGAAGTGACACAGGTTCACTGCAAGAGGATTCTGGATCTGAACCCAAACGTGCTTTACCCTTTAGAAAAGGTCCCAACTTTACCATGGAGAAGTTTTTGGATCCATCTCGACCTTTCAAGTGCACTGTTTGCAAAGAATCTTTTACACAGAAAAACATCCTTCTAGTTCATTACAACTCAGTCTCCCACCTCCACAAAGTCAAAAGAGCTCTTCAGGAGTCCACCACAGGTCAGCCTGAGCCCACTAGCAGTCCTGACAACAAACCATTCAAGTGCAGCACCTGTAATGTGGCATACAGTCAGAGCTCCACTCTTGAGATACATATGCGCTCAGTCCTGCATCAGACCAAGGCCAGAGCAGCAAAGCTGGAGGCAGCAGGAGGTAGCACTGCATCTGGTAGTAACTTAACCAGTGGAGGGTCTAGCAACAGCACTTCAACACCAAGTCCAAGCCCCGCAAGTAACTCAACATCAACCTCCTCCAACCACACATCCTCCATCACTCATGCTTCCCACAGTGCACATGGAGGAAACCATGTCAGCCAGGCTCATGTCCTTGAAAGCCTTGGGAACTCTTCTGTGAGCAGTCATTCTTCCCATTCTGACAACCATGAAGGGAAAAAGTCTAAATTATCTGATCTGATGTCTGTCAAAGGCCAGCAGCAGCAGTTACAGCAACAGCAGCAGCAGTTGGCTCAGGCCCAAGCTCAAGCTCAAGCCCAGCTCCAACAAGAGCTCCAGCAGCAGGCCGCACTGCTCCAGTCTCAGCTCTTCAACCCAGCACTACTGCAGCACTTCCCCATGACAACTGACGCACTTCTACCACTGCAGCAGCAACAGCTCTTATTCCCCTTCTACATCCCTGGAGCAGAATTCCAACTAAACCCTGAGATAAGTCTTGCAAACTCAGCACTTGGCCTGGCAGGAACCTCTACCAGCTCTCTGTTGGAGGATCTGAAGAACTCTGCTCAACAAAGCTGTCTACAGCAGCAACTCATGCACCATCACCTCCAACAGCAGCAACAGTCTCAGCAGCAGGCTCAGGGGCAAATGGCACTACTGCAACAGAGTGCATCTCTCCTCCAGCAAGTTGAGAGCAAGCAGAAAGCATCCAGCTCTCAGAATGACAAAGACAGAGACGCTCAGAAAGACAAGGACACTTCAGACAAAAAAGAAGAGCATACCAACAAAGACTCTGTAGACAACAAGATGAAAGACAAAAAAGACATTCAGAACCTAGCACTGAACATGAACCATGACACAGGCATGCTGCCACCAAGGATTGCCTCAGATGCTCGTGGAAATGCCACAAAAGCCCTTCTTGAAAACTTTGGCTTTGAGTTAGTAATCCAGTACAATGAGAATAAACAGAAAGTCCAGAAAAAGCCAATTGGCACTACAGGACCAAGTGGTCCAGGTGGGATCCTAAGAGTGGTGGACCCCGTGGAGGGCCTGGAGAAACTGGAATGTGAAGCTTGTGGGAAGCTCTTTTCAAACATCCTTATTCTAAAGAGCCATCAGGAACACATTCATCAGTCCTTTTTCCCTTTTCGATCCCTGGAAAGATTTGCTAAAGAGTACAGAGAACACTATGACAAACTGTATCCACTGAGACCTTCTACACCAGAACCCACAGCTGCTCCTGCCCCTCCTCCTCCGCCTC
>KN502138.1:1881-29441 GCA_000787155.1 Scartelaos histophorus | reverse complement strand
CCCCAAAGAGCCCCCACCCCAAACATTCCTGTCAGTGCAGCCTCACTCACCCCGCCTACTGTGCCTCCAGTCCAGCCACAGGTCCAAATGGCACAGATCCCAATGCCAATGGACCTGCCCCTGTTCTCTCCCTTAATGATGCAGCCAATGTCCCTGCAGTCCCTGCCCACTCAGCTGCAGCCACAGTTACCCTCTGTGGAGCCAAGCCTTGCTTCAGACCTAGCCCAGCTTTATCAGCAGCAGTTGACACCAGCTATGTTACAGGCACAACAAAACAAAAGGCCAAGAACACGTATCACAGATGATCAACTTAGAGTCCTACGACAGTATTTTGACATCAATAATTCACCAAACGAAGATCAAATAAAAGAAATGGCCGACAAGTCTGGCCTGCCACAAAAAGTAATAAAGCACTGGTTCAGAAATACCCTCTTCAAAGAGAGACAGCGTAACAAAGATTCTCCATATAACTTTAATAATCCACCTACCACAACTCTTGAAGATACAAAAGTTGACTCAAAACCACCTTCTCCTGAGCCAATGAAACAAGAATATTATGGGAGTAAGAGATCCTCCAGAACAAGGTTCACTGACTACCAGCTGAGAGTCCTTCAAGACTTTTTTGATGCCAATGCATATCCAAAAGATGATGAATTTGAACAACTTTCCAATCTCCTGAGCCTTCCCACACGTGTCATTGTGGTGTGGTTCCAAAATGCTCGTCAAAAGGCCAGAAAAAATTATGAAAATCAAGGAGAGGGTGCAAAAGAGGGTGAAAGGCGGGAATTAACAAATGATCGCTACATCCGCACCTCCAACCTAAACTACCAATGCAAGAAATGCAGTTTGGTGTTCCAACGAATTTTTGATTTGATAAAACACCAGAAAAAGTTATGTTACAAAGATGAGGATGAGGATGGACAGTACGACAGTCATAATGAGGATTCTATGGAACTTTCCCATGATTGTTACACCCCTTCTGGGTCGTCCTGCCATACCCCAATGCCCTCCTCTTCAAGCCTATGCCCACTCCCTCCTAATAATTCAGCTTTCTCCCAGCTCGCATCCAGTGAAAAAGAAGCAACATCACCAGCAACATCCTCAAATCTATTTGATGAAAAACCTAAACAGTTACCAGAAATCTCATCTGACCCTAGAGAAAATCAAACCACTATCAAGCAAGAAGTTGTCCACCAGCCTCAGCCTGAGGCACAGCACAGAACTCAAAGAGATGAGAAGATTCAAAATCTCTCCAAATCTTTGAAGCGCTCATCTCCATCATTCTCACAACAACAAGCACAGTGTGGTCCTTCAGGCTCTCAGACTAGCCAGGCCCCCTCCCAGAGCTCTCACATGGGAGTCAACCCTCACCTCACCTCTGCCTCACAACAGCTGGCTCAGCACATAATCCCATACCAGTGTGAGCAGTGCAAGATCGCCTTCCCCTCGTTTGAGCACTGGCAGGAACACCAGCAGTTACACTTTCTCTCTGTACAAAACCAGTTCATCCACCCTCAGTTCCTTGATCGCCCAATCGACATGCCTTTCATGTTATTTGATCCCAGCAATCCTCTCTTGGCAAGCCAGCTTCTCTCAGGGGCAATGCCACAGATCCCTAGCAGCTCTGCCACCTCGCCCTCCACCCCCACTTCCACCATGAATTCTCTCAAAAGGAAGTTAGAGGAGAAAGCAGGTACTAGCCCTGGTGAGAATGACAGCACAAACAGTGGGGAAGAGCCACAAAGAGACAAAAGGCTTCGAACCACTATCACACCCGAGCAGCTAGAAATCCTTTATCAGAAGTATTTATTGGACTCTAATCCTACCCGGAAGATGCTTGACCACATTGCTCATGAGGTGGGATTAAAGAAGAGAGTAGTACAAGTGTGGTTCCAGAATACAAGAGCAAGAGAAAGAAAAGGGCAGTTTAGAGCAGTAGGGCCTGCCCAAGCTCACCGCAGGTGCCCCTTCTGCAGAGCTCTGTTCAAGGCGAAGACTGCTCTGGAAGCACACATTCGGTCTCGACACTGGCACGAAGCCAAAAGGGCAGGTTATAATCTGGCTCTTTCTGCTATGTTACCTGACCAAGACGGAATGCCAAAAATGGATGCTTTAGATCCATCAACCTTTTCGCAGATGCTTTCTGCTAGCAATGATGTACAAAGCGCATCTATGTCACCAGTAAACAAGGGCTTGGATCTATCTCCAAGGGCTTTGCTCAGCCCCTCGTCTATTAAAGTAGAAGGAATGGAAGATTATGAGAATGCCACTATGTCCTCTGTCAACCTAAGCTTTGATCAGAGCAAACTTGATAATGACGACTGTTCCTCTGTGAATACAGCTATCACTGACACAACAACTGGTGATGAAGCTAATGCAGATAATGACAGTGCTGATGCTAAGCACAGCCAGAGTAGTAGTGATTACCTATCTAAGTCTGGGGGCACAGTTCCTCTCCTTGAAAATGATGATCACATGTCCTCTGGGTTGGTTAGTCCTGCAAGCTATTATGCTAAAGACTATGAGAATGAAAACATGATTGACCACAGTGAGACATCCAGCCTGGCTGATCCCTGCTCCCCCAGTCCTGGAGCCTCTGGCAGCAGGAGCCTCGATGGTTCAGACCGTCCAGGCCAAAAGCGCTTCCGAACCCAAATGACAAACCTCCAGCTTAAAGTGTTGAAGTCTTGCTTTAATGACTATAGGACGCCCACTATGCTGGAGTGTGAGGTGCTTGGCAATGACATTGGACTTCCAAAGAGAGTGGTTCAGGTGTGGTTTCAAAATGCTCGTGCCAAGGAGAAAAAAGCAAAGCTCAACATGGCAAAGCATTTTGGGATAAATCAGACATCTTATGAGGGGCCCAAGACAGAGTGCACCTTGTGTGGTGTCAAATACAGTGCTCGCCTCTCCGTTCGTGACCACATCTTTTCCCAGCAGCATATTGCAAAAGTGAAAGACACTATCGGCAGTCAGATCGACAAAGAAAAGGAATACTTTGACCCAGCTACTGTCCGCCAACTTATGGCCCAGCAAGAGATGGACCGTATTAAAAAAGCCAATGAAGTTTTAGGACTGGCTCAGCAGCAGGCCATGCAGCAGCAGGGGATGTTTGATAATCCTGCTATGCAAGCGCTGAATCTCCAGTCTGCTTATCCAAATTTACAAGGCATTCCACCTGTCCTGTTGCCTGGGGTTGGAAGCCCCTCTCTTTCCAGCTTTAATTCGTCTAATTCAGGTATATTTTCAGTTTTTATTTTACTTGATTGCAAATCTGTAATGATGAAATGATTTTAAATTAATTAGTTAAAATAAAAATGCTAATATATGCGCACTAGTGTTATTTGATAAAGTCTGTTGGATAAGAATCAGACATCTTAAATTCAAAACCAAGTCCATCAGACATCTTAAATTCAAAACCAAGTCCATCAGACATCTTAAATTCAAAACCAAGTCCAAACTTGTAGGCCCATAATCAAACTGATATATACAATTTTTATTAATGTTAATCATGCCCAATATTAACTGTTGCCTGTTTGTGTTTTTGCATGTGTTTCAGCTTTAACTCCTCCTAAACCTTCGAACCTTCTGAATATGCCTGGTGCCAGTGTTCCCTCGCCAAGTCTCCCAACATCTGGATTGCCTAGCAAGCCCCCCTCGTCTACGTCCTTGACCTCATCCAGCCCTGCCCAGACCAGCACATCAGTGTCTCACTCCAGCTCTACTACCACCTCTTCTTCCTCCTCCACTCAGTCCATGTCCCGGGCCGACCATCCCAAAGAGCGTGATGCTGAGAGGCAAAGAGAAAAGGAGAAGTCCAAGGAGAAACCCGAAAAGCCCCACACTCCTTCATCCACTGGAAGTACCCCTGCCCCTTCCACCTCCGCAGCCAGCGCCAAAAAGGACAAACCGGACACTGCTGTTCCTGCCACTTCTATGCCCACCCCTGGTATGGAGTATGTGGTAGACCCTGCACAGCTTCAGGCTCTTCAGGCTGCCCTTGCCACTGACCCCACAGCTCTTCTCACTAACCAGTTCCTGCCCTACTTCATGCCTGGTTTTTCCCCTTACTACACGCCACAGATCCCCGGAGCCCTCCAAGGGGGTTACCTACAACCAATGTATGGTATGGAGAGTTTGTTCCCCTATAACCCATCACTGTCCCAAGCCCTGATGGGCCTGTCCCCAGGATCCCTGCTGCAGCACTACCAGCAATATCAGCAGAGCCTGCAGGAAGCACTCCAGCAGCAGCAGCGGCAGCTTCAGCAGATCCAGCAACCCAAGACAAGCCAAATCCCAAACAATTCTCAGATCACAGGCAAAGATTCAACTAAAGAGCCAGTGAAAAGTGAAGAGCAAAAGAGTGGTGAGCCCCATAGCACTTCCTCGTCTGCCTCTCATAACAATGCCCCTTCTGAGCAGAATGAGGTGGATGGCAAAGCCGTGGAACCCCATCTAGATCAGTTCATTGTCCCTAAAGTCCAGTATAAAGTTGCGTGCCGAAAATGTCAAGCAGTGTTCAGTAAAGAAGAAGCTGCTGTTGCCCACATAAAGTCAAACTGTTTTTTTGGTCAAGCTGGTTCAAACCTGCAGGAGATGTTGCTGCGTGTCCCTGGTGGCACAGGTTCAGGGGTTGGAAGTCTCTACGACTGCCTGGCTTGTGAAACTACATTGGACGGGGAGAAAGCTCTCAGTCAACACCTGGAATCGGCATTGCACAAACACAGAACAATCAAGCGATCGGTCAGAAATGCCAAAGAGCACGTTACTAGTTTATTACCTCACTCTTCAGCCTGCTTCCCCAGTCCTAACACCGCATCTACCTCGCAGTCTGCCACTCATCCAATCAGCAGTCCCCCTCCCACTACATCGGCCGCCATGTCCACCTCTCCTGTGTCCTCTTCGCTGTGCTCTTCTTCCTCATCTACCAGCCCAGTTAACACCACAGCTGCTGGGAAAGCCTGGCCCCAGGCCCCTTTCAACAGAGCTTTTGCTGGAAAGCCCAATGCCAGTCCCTCCTCTTCATCATTCCCCCCAGTGTCCTCACCTTCAACGGTTACCTCAAGTTCATTGAGCACCTCAGGAGTTCAGACCTCGATACCAACAGACGTCTTTAGTGACGAGTCGGACTCTGACAGCAGTCAGAAGTCACTGGACAGGCTGGGCCGGCCGGCAGAGGAGCCGCAGCAGCCCACCTTTGTCAAAGACAGTAATAGTTGTAGTAGTACTCTCACTAGTGTAGGAACAGACTCCATCAGATTGTAAAAGAGCTTTCAGTGATGGACAATATTTAAAGAAAAATTAAAAAGACAAAAAAAATCTCAAATGGGAAAAACATAAAAAGCAGCAATGTTAAAATACATTTAAGTATACAAACAACAAACAATTTCAGAAAAAGATGTGTAAAGACTAACTGCAATTCCAAAGCTTGTAACCAAAAATGTAAATGTTAGTGGATTGTTTTCCCATATCAACATGCTGGTTTTCATTTTTGTTCTTTTAATTGTTTTGTTAAAACCAACAATACATGCATCCTAATACATGAGAATAGAAAAGATTGCTGCAGTTATGTTTTGGGTATTGGTTAAAAAGTGTACATTATGTAAGTGGACTGCCTCAAAGTCAACAAATTGCCCAAGAACCCCTCTGGAAGAATCTGAGTGCCGTTGTCCCTTCATTTTGTTCTAAGTTCTCTGTAATAGCACAGTCACCAAAAGCCAGTATGTACTGTATGGGAGAATAGTCTATCAGTTATCTTGCTATTTAAGCATTCAGATACCAATGGCTTGCAAAGTGAATAATGTAATGTCTATTTTATTCTCAGGTCAAGAGCTCACAGCTGTTTTTTCAGTTACAGTAATTCATGTTTTATATGTTTTGTTTTGAACCTCCATTAAGCATAAGTTTTATTTCAAAATATTTTACAAGAAGGCATTGTTTTACGGGCATTCAAATTGGGTAAATAATGTGCTGTTTTCCACAATAAGAATCTTTTTAATGGGTGAAATTGCAATTGTACCCAAGGACACCAGTGCTGACATGACAGATTGGAAGAATGAAAACTCCTTCTGTATTTATGGTAGACTTTGGTGTTACGCAGTGTTGCATTGGGAATGAATTTAAAACTAATGCTAGGATGAAAAAAAAACACTTTGTACATTTAGCTTTTGTATTGTCCGAATTAAGGACACTTGATTTGATGTTGTCTTGGTCATTCCAATAGACTAGATTATCAACAATTAATTTATATGTGTTATTTTCTTGGGAAAGTTTCACCCAATGCCCCTCCTGACGAGACAGGACATTCTTCTATTATTTAAATTCTTTAGTTGGTTGGGACTGGTCCAACCTACAGATCCTGGGTGAAATTTAATATATTATTTAATTTAATGTGTTACCTTTGTGCACTTATCACTATTTGACTCTCACTCGCTCCTCTCTGGCACTTAGTTGTTCATCTGCATTTGTGGAGTACACTACAAAGCAGCTTTTCTTCTTAATGTAGTGTGGCTACAGTATTTGTTTTCATTTGGACATTTTTGTTGTCATAAATGAAAATGAAAAGAATACTAATAATAATTCTCACGCTTTAAGACAAAAGAGAATCCAAAGACTAAACACTTTCACCATTGGTGCATAAAGATAAGAGGCTCCTTTATACTTGAGGATTTGTTGCTGTTTTAGAGGAGAGAAAATAACGTTTAAAGATAAAGAAGTACGCATTAGAGTTGCCGTTCGGTGGCTTTTTTACGTAAATACCAAAAACCAAAAAGGGCCCATGTCCTTGCATTGTGGAGTAGCACCGTTACAGAGCCATTGCAGTTTGTAAGATAGAGGTTATTAATCTTTCTTTGACTTTTTGTCACATTCAAATGTCCATTTTTTTTTTAAAGAAAATGTATAAGGTCTGGTCTTCAAGGACAAACATTTGCTGCTAATGTAGAATTTTGAAAGAAAAAAGAATACCTAGATGCATGCTCATTTTGCTTTTGGCTAAGCTTTAACTAAAACAATAAACCAATTTCTTGCCTCTGCAACACCTTTTTTTCTTGTTGCAAAAACGGAACTTTGAAGACTGTGAATATATGTTCCAAAGGACATTTTGACTTTTTTTTAACAGACCAATGTTTAAAGCCAATGATCTATACAGTTTGTAAAGAACAGTGCATTCCAAATATCACTATGGATTTTTTTTCTTAAGCAAGGACTGAACCTGTTTCATTGCTTTTAACTGTCACAATCTTTTACTTTTCTCATGTTTAAAGTGACTGTAAACTGTTGTGTAAATTCTTTGCATCACCTCCATGTGTCATTGTGCTGGCATGGAAACATGGCTGATCCCCCTCCATCCAGTTGAGGTTGTCACTCACTTGAACAGCAAGTAAATAGTGGTTACCAAAAATGTATATAATACATCTGGTACTGAGGCATCTCTAGATTTAGTCTCATTCTGTTAGTTTCCATGTTACTGATCTCAGAAGGAAAGGCTGCTGTTTGCTTGTCCACTCCCCTCACCTCCGTATCACACAGGCCACTGGTTCTTAAAGGGACGTCTTCATTCCAAAGCATTATTTCTGGAAAAGGTTCTTTGAAGATGTCCCTGGGAACATTTAAGGCCACTTTTCATGTCCAAAGAAGTCACAAACTCCATCTTACTGCAATGGAAATATAGTAGTGGTGTACCTATTTTTTTCCTCTTCCAGAGCCCTTAACCCCTCTTAACCTATTATTGATAAATCTATGAATAAAAAAGTTTTTATTTTTAAAACCGAGACATATTTAAAAATGTGAAGAACTACTTTTTTGGCCATTCTTGTATAGCTGATATGATTCTCCTGACGGCACAATCTCCAAAGTCTTTATGTAACAAGCAATGTGATTGGGTGTTCCAGCATGCTGTGAAAGTCACTATAGATTAGGTCTACAAGCTTTCTTGAATTTCCAGTCCAATAATATATTATTACTGTAATTAAATCCCTTGTGTGTGTGGATTTCCTTTGTTTTTATGTTATTTTATATGAATTATTTTATTCCTGTATATTACTTTTATATTATAAATTAACACTAGCTTTAATTTGAATTGCTTTAAACTAAATCAGACCTGGCCACTTTATGGTGTGAGTAGTTCTTCATAGTGATTGTCAGTAGTTTCCAATGTGTAATCTTTTGGGCTCTTTTGTGGCAGTGTCCACTTGACATGAACTATGTGTGAGGTTGTATGCTACCGTGCATGTTTTTTATTTCTTTATTTTAGTGTATGTTACACACCAAAACAAGATGAACCACAAAGTTAATATTCCAAAACTCATTTGTAACAGTAGGAGAATGAGGAGACTGAAGCACTGAGCCTTTTGATTTGATAATATGAATGTGGCCAAAGCTTTATGCAGTTTGAAACAAAACTTACAATTCATTTAAAACCTGTGCCCTATTTGACATGCATAAGTGTATATTGAAACATGGCACAAACGTACATTGGGATACTTGATGTTAAGTGGATATTGGGAGGATAAGGCAAGCTATTTGCTGTAGATGCCATCATTTTGCCCACTGTGAAAATGTATACAGATATAAATATATTTAAAACAAGACAACAACGTTTTTGAGATTAAAAAGTGAATGAAAAGTGACTAAAAGGAAGAAGTGCAAAGGACCCTGGGAAGTTTTGGGGAGATACAGGAGGACACTCTGAGCTGATAGAACAGCTCACCTACAGCTTTAAAAAACACCTTCTTGTTTTGGGAATGGACTCTTTAACCAATGGCAGAGATGAACTGTATGCCTGGCTGCCTCTTCCCTCTTTCTGCTTGTGCTCTTTTGACGTTGGACATGCTCCAGACGTTACCGAACATGGGGCATATCTTTTTTCATTCACGTTTACCTGTTTGCTCAGTCCTACCGGCAGCTCGTCCTCACTCCGTTCATTGCTTCACCCACACAAAGAGTATTAGGCCCAGTGAGGGAGTGAGGGCTGGCATCTCCAAGCTGTCACACTTTTAAAGGGGGGCAGTTACACTTAAAAAGCGTATTAACCAAAATGTAACAACAACCAAACTAACAACCAAACAACCATTTTTAGCTCCAAAACTTCAAAGACAAACTGTTACATGGAGCTGTCTGTTCCTTTTGTGACTTCTGGTGCCACAATGTTTTTTATGCTTTGTTGATTTGTTTTTTTTATTTTATTTTATTTTTCTTGAATTTCTCCTCCTCCTTCGAGCCTCATAAGCATGGCTCTGTGGCTCCTGGCAGCCCACCCGAGGGTAGAAAAAAAACAGCCTTGCAATGTACAAAAAAGAGCAAGTTAAACCAAAAATGTTGTTCTTGATGTCTTTTCTATACTGTAGTCTTGTTAGCTTTTTTGTTACTGTATATGATGAAGATTTCCAAACTGTACCAAATGATATGGAAACTAACATTACAGACCACATGGAACTTCAGACTTTTAAAGAAACTTTTGTCACAGAACCTTGTTGTCCTAGTTAAGTTGATTGTAGATGGTAATTGAATATACTCCTTTGAAAATATTTCATCAAGTATGTTTCTTGCTCATTGTGATACATTAAAAAATATGAGCATAAGCTATGGTGGCCCATGACTGTTTTTTCTATATCTCATTTTATATCTGTAACACCACATCTCTATATATGTACTATTGTCACTTTATTCATCTGGAGAAATGCTGTTATGCTAGTGATAGACTATGTAAGTATTGGAACTTTACACATTTCCAACAGCGTAGTAATGTAAGTAGGTAAAGTAGTTCCCCTATTATACTTTTGTCTAGAATTCATTAGTGGCATAATACTAATATTTATTTTTGGTCTGTGACATGACTGTATTTGAACTTTTAGTTTTTCATACATGTACGTTAATATTATAATGACTTGAGACAGTTTGTATAGTTGGTTGATTTTAATCACAACCCTTCCCAGTTTTCTATGACAACAACGAGTCCAAAAGTGCAGTCAAAATTCAAGCAGACTTTAAAAAAAACAGTGAGAGTCATTGTCCATGTTGAGCCAATTAGCACACAGGGGCACATCCAGGATGAATTAAAATAGGTCTAATTCAATATTAGAAGACCAGGGCTGTTTCCTCCACAGGTCTGCTCCAGATGGCACACACGGAGACAGGCCAGCTCAAAGTGCACACTGTGAAATCAGTTTAGCTCACAAGTCAAACACACCAACCAAAACCCACTGTGTTAGCCTCAAGGTGCTATCCACACCTTACAAACTTGGGCCCATATTGAATTATAATGGTTCTGATCTGAACCGGCTTTTTGTTCTATAACAGCATAGATCTGTTTACATTTTACATATTTATGTTCTGAAGAGTTACTTTAAAATTATCTTTAAAAAAAATCATCTCATACATACATACTATTGTCTCCAGGCTCAGAGGTAATAAAATAATAATTCTGCATATTAATATGACACTGAGGAGTCATCGGTCCAGTATCAGTTTTCAACCTTTGGGCCAACGCAGCATTATAAATGTTGTTCTCTTAGTCTAAAGCATATTTTTTACCTTAGTTTTTAACACCTCAATGTAAATTGCAAGCACCACATGACATGACCCCCACTAAATAATTGTGCCTATTGTGTAAATCAATGTAGACCACAAAATAAAATGTGATCTTCAAAATCAATATCCTAATAGTAGTATGATAATAATACTAGAATAAACTACAACAGAGTAGTGTCCCACCCCCACACCTGCACATCTTTGTCCTCATATCTTGTCTCAGTATGAATGTCAAAGGCAAATTACAGCACTGCCTTCAGGAGGGGTCAAACTAATTCAATCTAATCTGTCAGTTAAAGTGATGGTCGGGCCAGGATAAAAAAGGAATTCTTATGGAAGTACCACTTGCATTTAAATTAAGGCCTTAAAAGATTTAAAGTCACCAATGAACCTGGACAGTTTTTTTCAAACCACAAAGGAGAATCTTTTATTTGCTAAGTGTTGTAATGCAAGTCACTTTATTAATAGCAGAATATGTTAAAAAAAAAATATATATGTATAGGATTTCATTCAAATATTGTGGCCACTGTAAGATTTAATAGCGAGAAAAAGAGAAGGCTATAGAAAATGGGCCAATGCAATTCAATACAAATACATCTACTTCTACTACTACTTTTACTACATCACTAATCATGCACTAATTTCAGTAATGCGACAAATATGACCTTAAAAGTACAGATATGCAGTACTTCCCACCATTTGACATAACAGCCTCTGGGTTGCACACTGGACTTCTCTTGAGAGTGCGATCAGGTGTCTGCTTCCTCACAGCTCCTTCTGGTTCTGTTTAAGGAAATGAAGTCCATGAGTGGAGCTGTGCAGGATTGGCTCTGCAGGGCCCTGTCGGCGGCAGCATTAGGCCGCTCCTCAGCACCAGTAATTGAATAATAACAGGCCTCCCTTCCACACGTTCTTAATGAAGAGAGTCTGTGTGGGGAATGTGTTTGTCCCTGTCTATCCCCTGCTTGCCCTCCTCTCTGCTCCTCGTCCCTCCTAATAAATCATTTGTGCAGGCCGAAATACTGGATCATTTGACTTTACATCAAAGTGCTTCTTCTTCTGGTGTCGTTCCTGTAACCTCAATGTGCTGATGCATTAAGAAGGCTGGGGCTGGGGTGTTTTTGCCAAAGTGCTGTTGATAGTGCCGTGAGAGAGCGAGGTGCGCTACATGAGAGATCAATTATCACACCTCATTTTGTTCTCATATGCAAAATCATAATGGTCGGAGCATGTCAGGCTGGAACCATCGCCTTGTCTATCCTCTCTGCGCTAAATGTGTTTCGCAGACCGGCCGCTCACTGCTAAATGCCTTGAACAGTTGGGAGAGGCCAGTGGGAAAGGGCCAGCGTTTGCCTTGATCTGTCTGCAAATGTCCCTCTGTGGAGTAGCTCATGAGTGATATAACAACAGCATAAAGCTAGCACTCAGCATGATGTCTAACAGCACCTGTAAACACAACATTCACATTGTAGAGTTTGGACAATGGAAGATAACTATATATATGATTTTGTGTTTGTGTGAAGACAAGTAAACACTGCAAAAAAGAAGAGCTCAGACAGAAGTGTAAGAGTGATTCATTTACTATAGTGCACTTGAATTGCTAGTTCTGGTTTTGTCCATTTTTTTACTTTTTTGCCCTGTCACCTACATACAGAGTTAAAACACAGGATGGTTCAATGCTAGTAGATCCCTAATTTTTACTATTTGTTAGCATTAACCAAGACATGGGCTGATATTAATTTTTTATTAAAGCCCAGGTCTGGAAGCATTGCTTTGAGGGACCACATTTCCCATACCCAAACTTAATACAATAATTTCTTTGAGACTTGTTCATATTAATATTTCTCCGACTGTTGCATGTCTTTGAGGCCTAACTAGAATCAGTTGGCATGTATTGCTGGAGGAGTGCCTGTCAGCCCGGGCCCTGACCCTGACTGGCTGCTATAATGATGGGAAGATGAAAGCAGCAGCAGCAGTCCCATTCCCAGAGCGGTCGGCTGAGGAGGGGCGCTGAATCGGACACATAATGGAGAACAGGTGTGTGCAGAGCAGAGGCCAGACAGTGTTTGGTCAGAGAGAGAGCTCCACTCGTGTGGAGGAGGGTACACTACTGGCATTCACTACACCTACTTCTCTCATTACTTCCATAAAGAGGTTTACTTTTAAGTTATTATTTTTCTTAGATTGAGAAAATGGTCTTAATGTGGCATCAGATCACCCCTATTAATCTATTCTGTACTTAACTGTTGCTTCGGGCTGTCAAACTATAGTTTGTCGTCCCTTGTTTATTGTGATTATATTAAATGGTAGTTCTGTGACAAAGTTGATTTTAGTCATAGTACATTTATGGAGAAATACTGCTTCAACATAAATCTAAATGACTAGATTTTAAATAACATTTGCACCCCAAACTATAACTTTATTTGACTATAGACAAGAGTTGATAATTCTTTCAGTTTGATTATTAACTACAAGACGGAATAATTTTGGCTTGTATTGAACTCTATACAGATCCAGAGAAAGTATTTAAAGCAGTCAATCAGTCATAAATAAAAAAATAAAATAAAAAACTACAAAAATGCTTGGTTAATTACACATCAGGCAGTACAATTCAGGTCAAATGTAAAGAGAGTGTGATATTTTCCTGACCAGCATTGCTGTGTATGCAGAGTTTTCCATACACTTATGATTCCAGTTTAAGTGTTGGATTATATAGCAGAGCAGGAGGAGGATCAGTACTCCTTTGGGAGGTCAGTGCATATCTACTGGAGACACCACCCCAAATTGCTTAAGAGGAACTTGAGTGAAGATAAGTCCTCATTATAGCCTGGTGCACAAGAGCTTGTTGAATGATAAATATTACACATTGATTACACACAAATAGAAAGGCCCTCTTATCATCAGTAACTATTGTCTTGCTGACACTATCCTATAATTAAAGCTAACTGGCTCCTACTGAGGCCTTTTTGTCAAGTGAATGAATTGCTTATTATTCCCACATGAATAAGGAGCAATCAAAGCACTGGGCTAAGGACATGCACACAGGGGTAGTCAATGCTTGGGAATATGAGAACAGTTCATTTGAGTTAGTTAAGAGGACTTATCTATAACCTGCAACTGCAATTACTCCTCGGCATTTTGTAAGTGCAGAAATAAACTATGCATAAAGACTTAGAGAAACTTTATTTGGACAGAGTGGTTCATAAATCACAATATAATATAATAACAAAGTACAAAAATATATATGGTAATAATAAATTGAAAATATGTAGCAAAAATAGCAATAGACTGGTGTCAAATAAGGTATATTTATATAAAGATATATTTACAAGGAAAATTAAACATATCTGGGCTATATGCAGGCGTGCATTATCAATCACTATGCTGCTGCTGCTGCAAAAGGACTAAAATGGTTAATGTTACACCTACACTGAACAGATTCAACATTGTAACATAATACTCATCTCGTATTGCTAATAGTTATTGTGAGTCATATTGCAGACTATAGCTTTCAGGTGTCTAAGCCAACATGCACCATCCTCACCCATGTCCTCTCTGCCTTTCACTTGACACTGAATCACACCAAGGTCACCAAGCATCTACCTCCAAATTTGGATTCAAATACTTAGGCTATACATATCAAACTATCTTTTGCACCATTGGCTCGTATATTATTTTTGACCAAGCGCTGGCCCGCTTGACTGCTGTAACAAGGTATGATGTATTGAGCCCAAGGTGTTACCATAGAGACGAGGATCCTCTCGCACTTGTCATTAGGCCATGAACAAGCGAGGGCATCTTAAGTCATTGCAGTCAACAGAAGACATAGTCCAGCCTATATCCTGCACCCATGTGTTATTGGGTTTGTAGCAGTGTGCTTTATACTGTTACCAGTTTGAATGAAAATGCAGATAATGGGCTGACTGAATGTTAGATAGATTCTGTATTTTACCATACACAAGGTGAGGGTGGGACTTTGATTTAAAGTGGACCCATTATGCAAAATTGACTTTTCAGAGCTTTAAACCATGTTATAGTTATTTCCCTATGTATCCTTCGTAAAAGTTGTTTTAGGAGATTTGAGCATGTTTGATCTTAAATTTCTTATATTCAAAACACCATTTTGGAGATCAATCCTTGTTTTCTCCACCACTGTTATAAGTCCACTGCTCTACGCATAATTTGTTCTCCAAATTTATTGTCGGATATGTGTAAGATTCAGCAGTATCATCACCCACTGGAGGTCCCGTAAGCTGCACATGCCTTTGTTGTGAGAACGTTTATGGTGACATCAGCCCCCATTGGGAACCACAGTTTTCAAAAAAGGAAGTCTACCAACTTGTTTCTTTCATGAAGTCATTTGAAATCAATATTATGTTTTTAAATATTCAAATTATAGCATAATGATCCAATGTCAGATTATAACTATATAGCAGACACAAGGGAAGCATATATGATTGGTGACTATACTACAGAAGAGACGGGGTATAGGCTAGTATCAGAAGATCTAGTGTGGCTCAGGGAGGAAAGTAAGACAGAGTTTAAAACATAAAACCAGGAGACAGTCATGTAGTGCAGGATGAATTAAAAGGGATGAACAAGCAGGATGTACAGTATTTAAATTTACAAAAATTTAAAAGAATACCGACCAACAGTGCATTGGCATTCAAAGTTCAGTTGCATATTGTAGATGCTGTTGTAGAAGGGTTTATAATGTCTGAGCAAGTAGCAAATGGGTTTTGAACCAGTTCTTTAGTTCTTTATGGCCATTTGAGGGTAAAAGTGGTGTGTGGGGAGCAGGCTGCTGGACCTCCTACCTCACTGTAGAAGGTGGTGGTTGTTGTTGTTCCTCAGGCCTGTGGTCTTGGGCAGCTCCATCAGGTTCAGTTTGACCATGGACTGAACAGACAATTGGAGAGTATAGTTGGCAGATGATAGATGGATAAATGGACGTAAGGAATCTGTCCTGTATGGGACAGGACTAATAATCAATTGCATGTCCATTATCAATACTGTCAATAAATAATTACTTCAATTCAATTACGTGTACATGTTAAATATAATTCTACATTTAATGTTCAATAGACTACTCTTCTATTTAAAACTACAGCACCATAAACCGTAACATAAAAAAATAGTTAAATCAGACGGTGCAAATTCAGAACCAAATTAGGAATAAACAAGTAAGGCTACCGAGCCAATTGTAGAAGTCATAATCCAGAAATGACAGTGAACAATATTCACTGAAGAAGCACTGGATAAATAACCGTATAAACATAACATATAAATCGTATAAACATCATAATAATACAAGGCGTCAACAATAAATAAATAACAGCGAACCATTCGTTTGCTCTCGGAGTTTGCTAGTTTACAGTTCCCTCTTTGTTTTTCATGCACAAAAGGTGACAATGTTGAGAGGTTGAAAACATGTCAGAACATTAAACTACAGTAAAGTACAAGAGTAAGTTTTAACAGTGGAAGCGCGCACCTGAATGAGACCAGGCGTCACCACGCGCCGCTATATTAAGTAATCCCGCGAGAGACCGCGATATTTCAGACTGCAGAAGTACTGAAGCAGAGAGGCGCATGAGAGGCACGGACTACCCCGAAGATCGTGCGGGCTGCACACGTACAATGGGCCTTCTAACCCTACAAAAATACAGCAAGAGTTTTGCTCTACTTCCCATGAGCCGCTAAACAGAGATCACATGTAGTCACAATGAAAAGCGACTGCAATTGACCAGAGCATTGGAAATCAATGCAAAGTAAATGTACCCCCTAAGTACAAGTGAGCAACCCATCGCTTCTGTCTGTCCAACATTCTCTCACTTTTTTCACTTCTCTTTCACCTCTCTGTACCTCATAACAGAAGTACGACAAATATAATCTTTAGCTTTGGTTATTTTGTAATCACGACAGATTTAACCTTGCCTTGTCTTCATGTATTTGCATGTAAAGTAAGTTAAATACCTTTGCGTTGCTCAGTTGATCTTCAGTTATAGTTTACAATAAGAAACTATTATCAAATAAAGCAACCCACAAACCATTAATAATTTTGTTTGCGAAATAGTCAATGCATAAAGCAGCCTTTGCTATAAACCTTTACAAATTAATTCATATTAGACAAATTAATATATATTATTATTAATATATGTTAACACATTATACATCTCATGTTGACAAGTAATACTAATATATAATATATATAATATAAATTGTATAAATTGTATACTTTCATGTTCTTGTCCACTTTGCACACTCACCACACTAGACTCTGGTGAGCGCAACCAAGCAGGGGTTAAACCCAATGTAACCATAAAAAGGAGCTGTTCATAAAATGGAGGAATAAGAAGCAGAAATAATATTTCAAGTATGATTAGTTCATCCGCGGGGCACCTTGTGTGGATAGACGAGGGGAGGGAGCAGCTGAGGGGAGGGGGGAGGCATTGTGCACGGCAAGCAGTAAATTATATCTAGCCTTTGAATGATTCCTGCAGATCTTATTACGACAGTGAGGGTTTGAGGGGCGAGGAGTGTGGGGGGAGAGAAAAGCAGCAGAACAAATCGGATGAATTCTGTTCCAGCTGTCCGAGTGATGGGGGAGAGGAGTGGGCGTTTGGGAGGGGGCAGTGCGCCTCAAAACAATCATTGTCTATAATACATGCAAACATACAGACAGATTCTTTATAGTGTTTTGATCATTAAATCCACAGGAACACACAGAGAAGCCCGCGTCACCCACAGACATCTCAGAGAGGAGCCTGTCCACCATTTGTCACTGTGGAGGCTGATATAGTGCCTGATAGCAGCATTAATGTGCACTGCTACAGAGGCAGACACACAGAGAAGCATTCACTTGTCTTTCAGTGCTTTCCAAATGTCCTTTTAAGCTCAAACAATATGTCTGAATCAATAAATATGCCCCTATGACTGCAGCAAAACTTTTCATGAAATATGTTTTGACAATGCTACTTGTCCACCTGCATTGTTCCAAATTCCTGGGCATTGAACTGAACTGAAGTAATTAAATAACAAAAGACCCTGTAAGACAAAGCTGTTAAGTTACATAAGGTACATTTACTTAAAAAAAACAACAACTTTTCAAGTGGTAAAATTGCCAAATGATAGATAATGAGGTTCCTGTTAGCTTGTCTAATGTCTCTTTAGGCCAAACATTTCATTATTTCAATTATTGGTAAAGGGATGAGGTATAAAAGAAGAATTCAAGCATGGACATTTAATGTAGAACATTAACAGGAGAGGAGGAGGCACAGAAATGAATGGAACAAATTATTTGCCCAGTCTCCCACTTTAATTGCAAATTTAAATTTCCTTTAATGGATTCTGACATCTCAAGTCACCAAAATCCATCATTCTGAAGGGTATTATTCCTCAATTAACCTGTCACCCCAGTATAGCACCACCAGCAGTGGCTGAGTTTGAGTCTCTGCAGGCCTCTGTGATAAATGAGGAAATCTAATTATGTTTAAATATAAGGCAGATTGATAAAACTCGTCTATTCTACACAGGTAGTTATTTGTTTTCCACCCGTGTTGTCCTGAAATTTGAATTAATTTATTTTTGTTTAAGTACTATGTAAAAGTAAAAAAAACATTGTAGGAGTCTATAGGAGCCTACACATGTAGCAGGTCTGTATGTCCAGTGTACAGGCTGTGCAATAACTGCAGCTAAATGTGACAAGACTTTTCTCACTCTGTCGTCATCTACTCATTCAAAGCATTAAGAGCCTTAATCTATGGCCAATATTTAATCTGAAACTGTTCTTCCAATGTGGTTTATATGAACATGACACAAACAATAGCTAAATAAAACAAACACGAACTAAATAATTCACATTTAAAGTTAGTTTAAGTTAAAAACAGAATCTTTAGCCAAAGAATAATGTTGGCGTAATCTTAAACCTAAATATATTTGTGACATGTTACCAAGTCACAGTGTGTGAATAAAACTGATAGGCATATTGAATATGTTTTATATTTTACTAATATTAAAAATAGTTTATTTTCTCATTGATTGCCACCCACCGAGCATCTACGCAGTTTGACTGTAACATGACAAGGCCACACTAGACAATGCAAAACGTAGTATTTATTATGCCAATGCACATTTTAACAACTAAGGTCTTTTGGCAAATAATTTCTTTCCATGTCTATGTTTGCTTTCCATAACAAGAGGCGGCCGAGCGAAGCCAACTTAAAGTTACCAATGGGCTAAAGAAACATGTGCTTCCACCACAGCAATTTCAGGTAAGAACAACTCAGTGTTTGCCTAATAGTTCTAGTTCTAAATAGTCCTCTAAACCTGTGCTTTTATATGTATCAAGGCCAAGTGATCTTGCAGCTATAGTGTGAGTGATTCAACATTTTACCATCAAATATCACATTAGGCGCTATTACCAATTAGCCACTTGTAGCATAAATGTTGTACTGACGTGTGTAGCTGTTACCTACACTGGTCGTCCTAAGTAACGCTGAAACGTCTTAACTAAGATGTAATTAACTAATGAATGTTTATCAAATATGCGTAATTAAAACGTGTGTTACTTTACGTTTAGCCATGTGTGGTAATCATTTCCCAAGGTTAAACACAGTTGTGATTGTCAGCAGCAGCATGTGTCGGTGGTGTAGATACTCCACCATCTATCTGCCAGTGCTACCTCCTTCACTTTCCCTTAATCCAACCCCAAATGTATTACTTGTTCAGTGCGATAAGGCAAACTGGGGAATGTTAGTGTAGCCATACGAATTAAGTGGGCACCACCTCTATCAAGATCATCCTCCAGGTCAAGGTTCCTGTGCAAAAGGATATGATGTGGCCAAGACATTTTCTTCACAGTGGCAATTTTTGTCATATTTAGGCCTACAGCTGGGCAGCATTTGGATTATTTTGAGGCAGTAATAGCCAGTGCTTTTCCCCATGACATGTCAAATGTCTTAAAAACATAATCAATCAAACACATATCAAGCATTTTTTCTCTTTCTTTTTTTTGCAAATGCACAGTAATTGTCTGTATTTGTGTAATATAGGTATCACATAAGATGTGACCAGCAAGAAGACAGAAACACCATCTCCACAGGATCCCCACTGCTCAAGTATTTAATAATTTAAACTTGCTGAAGTAACATAATGATCACTGATCAGGCAAGCTTTTAACTTTACCCATTTAGAGCTGAGCAAGGCAAGTTACATGTGAAGAATATAATAGTAGGTAGAATCTAAATGGAGGTCATGGTGATGTTTTATGACGACTCTACAGCACTATACAATTAAATGGCATTTATTTCTGCTGAATTGCTGCCCTTTATGGAGCTTGGTCTCAAGAAGAAATGCTGCCTATCAGAGCAGAAACTTTATTAACCTAGTACAGGGTTACTAAAAGGAAGTGTGTCCTGAAAGCCTGACAGTTTCATCAGCATTTGTTTCTTGAATTATCATTTTGACATCAAAAAGCTCTTTGGCATTAGATTGCATTCATTAAATATTTTAAACAGCGACTTCACTTCAAGTATCACATTTATGGAAAAAGTAGCGATATGAAATATTAGCAGTGGCATTAACAATAATTTAATTTTTATGTGCGTGCTTTTAGCCTAGGCATTAATAATTTATCTTGTTCTGTTTCACCTTTCACCACATCATGTTTTGTTATAATCAGTGGTAATTTAAAGAAATTATGATTCTGGTGGCTCCTTGCTTAGTTTGCTTTTGCAATAAAAAAAATTGACTGTATATAATGTGACTAAACTTTTTATTTAAAAAAAACAAAACTGCCACAACATTCAACCTGCGCTTTTGACTTTAATTTTGTATTTTGTAGCTATTTGTGTGCCAAATTGACTCCTCACAGTTATAGATAGAAATTGTAGTGCAAGAAAATGTTAGTATGTTTATACAGAGCATTTAAGTCATGATTTAACATGGAGATTCAGATTGTTGATGGTGCCTATATTCTCTTTTGCAGCTATTAGCAGTTTAAACTTTATTCAAATATGATGACTGGTATAGGTGGCAAATGGTGGTAGCTGTTGTATTTGCGCTGGTCAAAACCCTTGAAGGAGATTGAGAGGAGAAGTGAGAGAAGGCTCATAGCAGGAGCTGTTGTGGTCAGAGGATGTGGTAGACTGCTTGTGTTGGCTGATACTTGATCTGATGTTAATGTGCTGCTCGGTGTGTGGGAGGGAGCGAGCTGAAAGTAAGAGAGGGGAAGATGGGCAGATAATCCCGTCTGCCTGATGAGATTGAATGCTGGGATTGATTGATTGCCTAATCATAGGAGGAAATGGGCCTGAAAATGAATGGGACTCTGCCCTTGGCTTGCTGTGAAGCTGCCTGGTTGGTTTGGAGGATGTTAGCTGTAGAAAGACATGTCCTTAATGCGCATAGGACCTGATTTCATTTGTGTCTGATATACAGTTATATGATCCTGGCTAAATGATCAAATAAAAAGCAGGAGAGGGGAGAGTGAATGGGGATGTAAATCAAGCTTTATTGCTGCAGTATTACTTTTTCATCTCATCTGAAAGGGATGCTGTGAGAAAAGAGCAGGAGTAAAAATCATCAAGGTTTAAATTGATGGGAGTATGTGTAGATTCATAGTTCTGGATAGAGCTTGTGCAATACAAGAAATGAATGTTATAATGTGATAATTACAAGTATCTATTTGTACAGGATCAGAAACTTCTGTATGAAAATATGTGCCAATTAACATACCAACTTACACTGACCATGTAAAAACATAGACAATCTTCAGTCTTAAAAACAGTTTGCAAGAAGTTTGTTTTGTTGCTAGTCAGTGGATATTGGTTCAGTAATCTGGTTTTACATTTGTGGACTTGCTAGTGTGTGTATTACTATTAACATGTAAGCCTGCATAGAGTATTGGATAGTGCGGTGTGTTGAACATCCCCTCTTTGTCTCCCTCTAGAGACACTTAAACATACTGCACTCACTAAAGCAGGAACTGAACAAAAGGCCTGCTCTGGTACAAAGCTGGAGTTGAATGAGCATCAGCCCATTGAGTGAACTGGTGGAGCCTTGGGCCATGTGATCAATGTCATTGATCGCCCGGTCAGTCCTGGAGTATATAGACTTCTCTGTTTACATGCTTTCATTGCAACTATGTTGAAGTAAGCTTCTAAGCAGCACAAGCCTCTGAAAGCTGCTCCTGCTCATGTTATTGATTGACAAGTCAATTGTCTGCAAAACCGGTGACCAAGAAAGGTTATTTTATTTTTTTATGTAATTATTGAAATGTTTGCTTATTCAAAGCTTCATTTAAAAGCTAAAGAGTGTGCATTTAAAAGTATATATTATTATTTACTACTGTACATCATCACAACAATTTAGGACAATAGACAAAGTGACAATAGACAAAACTAATGAACAAATGTCTAGGAAATTCTAATGTAAAATTATTACAAATTATTATGTTAAATCTATCATATCCATAACTATACATCTTTTATAGATCTAGACAAGTCTGTGATATAAGAAGTAAGTAGAGCCTTCGGTGTTGTCAGCTTCCCTGTGGTTGTGTGGTCGGTCAACTCAACACATTAAAAGTGCATTGCCTTTTTACTAGAGTGCCTTTAATCTTTTGCCTCTGCATGTCCCTTGGAAACGTGGTGAAGCTGATATGATAATGATGTGGACCTGTCCAGGGTATTAGAGTTAAGCTGGCTGATTAGACTGCACATCGATTAGCCTAGCACTAGCCAAGCTTGTGTCATGCCAGATTGGGAGGGAGCAACTGGGATGGGCAATCGTAGTGGAAAGATGATCTCATCCAAAGTAATGCAAAAATGTAACTAAAATGGCAAAACAATCTGAAACCTGCCCTGGCTAAGGCAAAAAGATGAACAAAATGTCCAAATGTCCACCAATTTTGAAACATTATTCTCTTTAATGCATTGTTAAATAGATAAAAAGAAAAAAGTCAAAGTTGCAGCTACAGTGTCAGGTTGGATATGGCAATTATCATTATACCGCCACCACAATAGGCAGCTAGCACAAAATATTAACAGCCATTTTGACCAAAGGAACCAGAAGACAGGAGCAGTCTTGAATCTCCATAAAGTTGATTCTTAGTTGACTTAGAGGAGTGCCTCCTCATGCAGTTGTTCCTTTGGCTGTAATATTCCACAATATGGCATAAAACATGGATTTCCATGGAGAATGTTCCGAAGTATGGTTTACCTTTCTATTTCCATAAAATTATGCAGTTTACGTTCTACCCATAGAGTGTATAAAAGGAGTGGAGTGTGGTGTCACCCATAGTGTTCAACGTCATTCAAGTGAGGCTCGTGATACTAACGGTTACAAGACCCAGGCTCTATGTTATGAATAGGATTTTTCTGATCGACAAAATAGCAAAAATAAAAATTCAGGACCATTTAGAGGCTAATACAAACATTGTAAAACCAAAATGATGAGGCTCACAGCAGCAGTTACAGAGAGAAGAGCGACAAGATCCTAATGTAAGTCAATCTGAGCCAGGGAAGGAGCCAGAAGAGCCTCCTGGTGCAGGTCCTACTTGGTATGCGGCGGCTAGCGAGTTAGCTATGTCTATTCATATATATGGTCTATGGTTCTATCTCCCAAAAGTTGCATACTATCACTTTAACAGTGAATAACTACAGTCTCATAGACTATGTTAATTATGTATTAGAATTACACAAGAGCCTGAGAGATTTAGAGTTACAAAAGTGTGGATATTGGGATGTGCAAAAAATAAGAAAAGGATCAGCCTAAGATAGGTCAGGACCATTGCCTTGCTTGAATTCTCTGAGGCTTTTAATCCTGGAACAAAGTCATTAGGGTTCACAGCTACAGTACAGACCAATTAAAGGCTGAGTGCAGGCATACGTCTAGAGGAAGACATGATTTGTTACAAGAACCTGTGTCTTTTATCAGACCAGTAAGAACCTTCTATAAGGCACCAGGGAATCAAAATGGCTGACAGATGTTAGGCTGAGATGTTCTATGTAGGATAATTCATACAGAAATCTGCCGTTTATAACTCCAAGAAAATCCTTATAAAATATTATAAATATTATTTTTTACTGATTTGTTGGTAATTTAGGCTCAGAGAATCATGTCCATTCACATATGAACTGCTCTCTTTGTACTTTTCATTAGCTCCATGTCCACAGTGTATAGAAATCCCCATTTATCCCCTGTAAAGCCCCATTTTATTCCAATTAGTTTGAGTCTTTCTATGTGTTGATTTAATTTTAGGATTGAAACAGGGCAAAGGTTCAATCTTCAGCTTCTTGTTTACTGAAATAATTGATATTATCAGATTCTGGGTGATTAATGAGCTTACTAAAATACACCTGGGCTCGACATCCTTCCCACAATGCAAAATCCTACAATCCTCTCTCTCTCTCTGGAATCACCTCATTTCTCCTTGTAGAAAAAGGCTCAAAGCAGAAGATGGTCTAATCGTCTGTGGCACACCCTTCACATTCCTCCCTTGTAGTACTTATTTAACTTTTAGTAATGTTACTTAGTAATGTTACTTTTAGTAACTTATTTATTTATTTATTTATTTATTTATTTATTGCCTATTATTTAACCAGGATAGTCCCACTTAGATTAGGAATATCATTTCTAAAAGGATTTGTAACACTTAGGCCCACATATCTTATGTTAGAAATAGCTGTTAGGGAAACTTATACTTGGAGTTTTGGTTATGTATAATGCAAACTTCTCCTTATCATCAGTAGTAGTCAGTAGTACTAAGTGTAATTAATAAGTAATACAACTTATCATCTCTGTTTGTCATTAAACTTAAAGTGAAGAGCTATCCTATGAATTCAACAAGACATGCTAAATGCAAAACTGTTATTTCAAATAATATTTGTATCATGCAGTGCAAGGAACCGCACCATCACCTGCTGTTTTCCTGTCTGCCATTATTTGCAATGCTGATTGATGGCTCTTTCAGTGCCACTCTGCAGCTGTGGTTTGCTGCCTGTTTTGGCGTCTCGTTTTGGATCCATTTGGTCTTTTGGTCGGCTTCTATCACCTTCTTTGTGTCTCTGTAGACTGGGAGCTGATATCATCCTTTGAAAAGGTAATGATCCGAGTACGTAGTTTCTGTATGTGTGCCGCACAGTATAATGGCCTGGCTTTTTATTGCCTGCCGCATACTAATCCCAGAACTGAAGCAAGGAGATGACACCTGCAGGGAGCTGTGTGTGAGTTGCAGCCGCACATGAAAGAATGGCCATTAAAAATGATCAAAGAAATGACTGCACTTGGCTGCACAACAGCACTCCCATGCCCAGATAGGTGTAGCTTCTACTGCCCAATGTGCACCTCACAGGCCACATGCACGCACTCTCACAGCTCTAACTAATTACTATCTCTCTCTGATGGATATTTTCCAAGTGATCCTCAGTGGAAATGCCCTGTGCATAGTTGCCTTAGGCTTTCTGCAGATCTCGATGCACTGATGCTTGCAGAAGGAAATGGAGGACATGCGTGTGTTCAAAATGATCTGCCTGTTCTCCATACCCCCACCACAAATTATTCATGGACAGACAACCACCATGTGTCTAAAACCATGATTATACCATATACATACCTGTACTGTCAGCTCTACTCGCTCTCCTCATCAGGATCCTTCCAGTGTCCCAAATGCTCTGTTTGTGTTTACACTTGTTTGTATTTATATTTATTTATTTTTGCTCCATTAAAATAATTACACAGTTTCTTTTGGCATGGCAGAGTCTCCTATGCCTTTTATAATCAAATGCAAAATTAGAATATTAGAATTAGAATATATGCATAACACACAAAAAATACTTTCAATTTCATTTCAATTCATTTAAATTTGTGTTTTTCTTATTTGATTTGGCATTTCTTTCTCTGCCTTTAGTGACAGGCTGGATATCAGTGTATATGTGCATGGTTCAGTGATTTTTGTTAAACTGTATTGTATTTTAGATCCTTGTGGCTGTGAATATGATCCCCTTACTTTGTATAACAGGCTTTAAGTGCTATTAGAATCAACACTTCAAGAAATCTAGGTCACAGTTATTACAGTTAAGAAGAGAGAAATAGCCTCAAGTGTCATACAAATAGACCCAATTTATCTTTGTAATTATAAATGGTATTATTTCTCTCTGTCTTCCTGCAGAGAACATATTGTGGATGAGGAATGTTTCAGAGATATAGACCTTTATCCCTTTTGGCTGTGGATTCCCTTTCTCCTCCTCTCTCTAACGTGGCCCCTCCCTTGTTCTCCCTCAGTGGTCCATTTTAGAAGCGTGGAGCCACTGGTTTGGTGGATAATTTCAGTGGCTTTTCATGTGTGGGGGGTGAGAGATCCTCCTCTATTAGGTAGTGTCATCTTGTGATGTATGATGTATGCACAATCTGATGTTTATTCATGACTTCCAAGGCAATGACAGAGCTGTGCCCTGTGATTCCCTTTAAAGGAACAAAACTGTGGGATTGAGCCCTGAGTTTAAAGGGCCACAGACCATCCTGCTGCTGGCTTCCAGTCTCTGTCCTCTCTGTGGCTCAACCGCTCTCTTCTCTTACCAACTCTTTTTAAATTTTCCCTTGATATTTTCCCTGTCAGATTTAATTTATTTCACCCTTAGCAAATGATCACATGCTGTTATTTCCTTGTGATTGGCTTGGCTGCTCATCTAACCACTCTACATAAGCAAGGCCTTTGAAATTATTATTTTTTTCTACTAAATTTATGAGGCTGCTTGCATTGCTATAAGTAAAAGGCCATGTGGTCTTTGCAGTATGCATATACACAAATTAAAATCTGATCTAATGTGAATTGGTGTAAACTGATATTAAAAAATACAAGACATTTTAAGGTCAAGTTTCTATTTGGTGTCATATGAGTACATAGATTATTTTTTGTTGTTTTTTTATAGAAATTGGGTATTGGTCTCCCCTTCCTGAAGGGAATAGCTCAAACATTGAACACTGGATATTCGGTCACAGAATTGTAAACATATTATCATGTTAAATTACCAACAGATACAGATACTTTGTATATACCCCTGTGTTAAAGCTTTTTTCTGTGTGTTATGTTATACTGTGCGCAGAGCCCCTGTCTACATAATCTACTTTGCTTTGTTTTTGGAAATTTACTGGACATTTAGTGAGTCAAATGACTGCAATTTCTATTTAATGGTTCTAAAGTAGTGTTAATAACCCTAGACTATTGCCTTAAGGAGTGCATATTCTAACCTTATATGATAAATAATGCAAATGTGGCAACCTCTGCAAATGCCACTGTAAATGAGTTGCAAAGTAGAGTAGGCCAAAGAGGAGAGTGCTGAGATGGGCACATGAAAGAGCAGGAGCCAGAATAACTAACTGATTGTTGTGCTGTCAGGGATTTGCATGAAAAAGCCGACCTAATTGTGAACACTTAACTGCATCAAACACATAATACAGACACCTATTACAAAAGGCTGATTGCACTAAAAAGGATTTGGGAGGCACATGGGGGAGCAGCTTTCTTTATAGGATGATATATGCATGTACTGTTCCTCATTTAAACAAAACTATTTTTATACAAATTGTTCAAAGTGTTAATAGCGTAATTTACATAGCAGAGTATGTGGCTCAGCCTTATATTTTTTTGTCTATAACCTTATATGAAGAGAATCTGGTGCTTTGACCTGCACGAGTTACCTGTTGCAGTAAAGCTAAAAATATGTAGGCGGACATTCAGATAACGGCTGCCAACAGAATAACTTCCCATATATTATTTTTCTTATTATTAGTGGCTGATTTATCTTTCAAATTCCAATACTTTATATAGAGGGTATAAAATGGATTTTTATGCAGCAGGTTTTTATAACTACATTCTTCCAAGAAAATTGTGGTTTTGCATCTGGTAATGTTTGTTCAAATTTATAAAATGTACTGAAAAGTATTTGCCAAAAAAAATTGTGACTTTACTTAAACATAGCTCCAAGCTCTAAGATCATCTCACTTGAATGAACATATCTTAACATGATGTG
>JACN01063599.1:0-10437 GCA_000787155.1 Scartelaos histophorus | reverse complement strand
CGTGGTGATGTTTTGTGGTTACGATTTCGAGCGCAGTGTCTTCAAAATCACACACAAAGAAGTCAAAGCAAATTTACAGCAAACTTGTTTCTTTTATGAGTATTTCTATATATAACTATAAAGCTTGAATTATTACCTCCATCTGGCGTCTGATCTTGAGAAGGTTCTTCACAGTGGTCCTTCTGTCCAGCGTGGGCCACGGTTCAGAGAAGAGACAGTCTGTGGACATGAGGGCAGTGAGATTTAGTGTCGGACAATGCAGAAACACAGATAGAACAACTCGAAAACATTGTCCAAGGATTTCCTTCAGTGCAGTTAAAGCATCTCTTCGGGAACTTATCTCCAGATCTTGAGCTAGTCTCGGTCAGGACTGCCTCAGCTGGAAGATTTGACCTATTGTGCATGTTTTGGGTGGAAAACCAGAGAAAATGAGGAGAACGTGCAAACTCGTCTCTACAGTTGGAGACTCTTCACATGTCTTGCCTTGGTCTACAGATTTACAACCTTATTGGCAGTGGATTCGTCTTGGCCATTCACTGTGGTTCTCCTCGAGGTTTCTCGGTTTTTTCCCACTGATTTTTTTTTCGAAGTTTTTCCTTGCCGATGAAGGAGGGTCTAAGGACAGGAGATGCTGGGACAATTATCCATTTGCCTGCTTGTTGTTGGACATTCTGTTTTGGAATTTATGACTGTTTTTTTTTATTCTGCTTCATTCTCTGACATCTTTGTTTGCTAATTTAACAATTTTGTGAAGCCCGCCGAGATAACTGTTGTTATGATTTTGGGCTATACAAAAATAAATTGAACTGAATTGAATGTTCTTGACTCAGAAACACGTCTGATGACTCAAACGTTACACCCACGAGTTTCCCTTGGATTGTGACTCCAAGACTTCAGGGTAATCTCCACTCCACCGCAGCATTGCCCAAGTCGGATGTGGAAAGGAGTATCAAAGTATCAAACTAAAGATCCTGTACAGTTTAAGTATCTGTACTTCATGTAGATTTAACAGCGGATACGTTTTACTTTCACACTACTTTTAATCTCTGTGCTTTCTACTCCACTACATTTATGAACAGGTCTGAAGTAAAAAGTACTTTCTGTATGGAGGGGTTATTTGTACTACTATTTGTAGATCAAGAAATTTCAGAAATCTATGTGAAATACTTTGACTTTTACATGGTACATTTTTAAACGTGACTTCAGTGCTTTCATTTAAGCAGATTTTTATATGTGATACTTGTAGTTTTTGCCTTTGTGTCTGTACTTTTACGTAAGCAACATAATTGAGTCTTCAGTTTATGTTGGCTCATCATGATACTTAGTGTTTTTTTTGGCAAATGAACACGTTTAATGTTAACGGTTACTGTGTCTGAGTTTATTTAGACGTGTTTCCAAAGATGATGTGGAGCTCTGCCTGGCAAGTCCGGACACATTTCTGTCTGTCCTTCAGTCTGGTCTCCACTCCCTCTGTCTCAAAGCAAAACCACCACTATCCAATCAGATTTGTTTATTTCTGCGCATGTTTTGTCATCGGGTCTACAGAAATCCGCCGTGTTTTCAGTCCCTTATGATACTTTTTCCTTTCTTTTTCCCCTTGTGAACCGTGCGCGTCCCTGATTGGCTGATCCACCTGTCAATCACGCCCTCTGAACTCCTGGAGATTCAGCAGTTTTGTAAAGTTCTGAAGAAGAAGAGTGGATTCTGGGTCGCAGGTAAATTAAAACCATGACGTTATGTTCGGGAATCAGACTCATTTCAAGTTCTCCGCTACATGTATTTAAGATAAAGAGTTGGAAAACCCCAAACCTTCAATAACCAGAGTGTTAGATAAGAAGGAAATACTGATATTAACTAAAGTCCCAAAGGTTAAAGGAGATCAGTGGAGCTTTTGGAGCCAATGACGTTTTTAATTAAATTTTGCACCCAGAATAAAAACACGTCAGATTTCTACAATATCAATATAATCATGAAATTTGGGATTTTGTTTGTAAATGACGGTGACCAATGAGCTCCTTCCGGACACATTTCTGTCTGTCCTTCAGTCTGGTCTCCACTCCCTCTGTCGCAAAGCAAAACCACCACTATCCAATCAGATTTGTTTATTTCTGCGCATGTTTTGTCATCGGGTCTACAGAAATCCGCCGTGTTTTCAGTCCCTTATGATACTTTTTCCTTTCTTTTTCCCCTTGTGAACCGTGCGCGTCCCTGATTGGCTGATCCGCCTGTCAATCACGCCCTCTGAACTCCTGGAGATTCAGCAGTTTTGTAAAGTTCTGAAGAAGAAGAGTGGATTCTGGGTCGCAGGTAAATTAAAACCATGACGTTATGTTCGGGAATCAGACTCATTTCAAGTTCTCCGCTACATGTATTTAAGATAAAGAGTTGGAAAACCCCAAACCTTCAATAACCAGAGTGTTAGATAAGAAGGAAATACTGATATTAACTAAAGTCCCAAAGGTTAAAGGAGATCAGTGGAGCTTTTGGAGCCAATGACGTTTTTAATTAAATTTTGCACCCAGAATAAAAACACGTCAGATTTCTACAATATCAATATAATCATGAAATTTGGGATTTTGTTTGTAAATGACGGTGACCAATGAGCTCCTTTGTTTCACACCCATCACTGAAATAAGCTAATCTGATTGGACAGCGCCGAAACTGGTACCTTAAAGCTGAGGTCATCAACATTCCTTAGCGGGTGAAGCTAGGAGGCACTGCTCTGTCTGTCAACGGGCGAGCTGATTCATGCTGCTAAACAATTCCCCTTAAATTATGTCACCATCACAAGGATTATTCAACATTTTTAATCAGTCAATCCCACTTTTTTGTTGAAAATCAACCACCTAAACAGGATTTGATGACTGTCTCCTGGAAATGTGTTGTTTAATTCAATTTTTTTCAATCTAAAATACAAATATGTACATTGTATAGTAACTGCTAAACATCCTGGCGAAACACCTAAACAGGATTTGATGACTGTCTCCTGGAAATGTGTTGTTTAATTCAATTTTTTTTCAGTTTAAAATACAAATATGTGCATTGTTCCATAGTAACTGCTAAACATTCCAGCGTAGAACCTCATAGAGTTTGCAATTTTACTAACTTAGACATGTCCTTAATTGATAGATTGTAAAGCTGACATTTGTATTGCTTAAGACATACAAGAAGTACAATTTGACTAACTTGGACACCAAAATCTCAAAAAGCTTTTACAAACCTTTTTATTTTGTTACAACTGATTTTTATGAAAATTTACTATAAAAAATATCTATGAAGTACACGTTCTATGTCTTACCTGCATTGTCCAGGTTCAGATTTCCCATGAACCCCGGCGGTTGTCTCCACTGGGGCTCCACCATGGCCATCGGCGATCGGGAGGCTGGAGGCCGGAAGCAGTGGGTGGAGGCCGGGGCGGGTGTAGCTCGCTCCTCCCCGCTTAGAACAACAACCAAACCCACAGTCCAACCACCGATTCAAGTCCCGACAGGATCTACGACGCAACAAGGAACAACTGTCAAAAAAGAGGAGCAGGGGCATGAAGAAGGTTTTTTTTAAAAATTTGGTTATGAAAAAAGTTCACGGTTCAGTAAAAAGTATTATGCAAAACCGACATTTGATCTTTCAATGTGTTACAACATTTCCCTGATCCAAAACATACCTGAAAAATCACCCACGCAACAATTTTCAATAAAGCATTATAAAAAAACATTACACTACAACTTCACAAACCTGACACAATGTGCACTAGTTTCAATAGCAGCAGGAAAACACTCTGTTTTCAAAGTAAAGTGGTGCAAAGTTAGAAATTTCGTGTCAAAATTGTATTAAAAAGTGATTTTGTTGGTCCGTAGATTGACATTAAAGCAGATCTACTCATCAGAATCGACTTTTCAGACTTTTATCGTTCTTTCCTTCTCATTTCCCCTCTGATGTTGTATTTAGAGTGATTCATGCAAGTTTGAGCAATATCTAAGCACTTATTTTTGAGACAACGATTGCGATCAGCCCTTGTTTTCACCACCGCCGGTACACACCTATTCCAGCTTACTAACGTCATTCTCAATTTTTATTTTCTGAATTGAGATACGTGTAGAATTTGGGGAAAAAAACTGCGTCGTTCTACTGTGATCTTAATATCTTAATTAAATAATACCCTAACCCGACCACTTAAGTACTTACAAAGCCTGAATCCACTTGAAGAATTCATGATGAGTCAAGTTTTGTCAATGCTAATTAAGGTATAAGTACTATAAAGTGGTATAAATCAAAGTACTGCATTCTGAAGTCTTCCGAATATCACCAAATGAAACACAACTGTACTGTATAAGGTACCCAGTTACTCCCAACAATGATTAACTGCAGCAGTAAGTAAGTACTCTTAACAACTGAGTTATTGTGCCGTCCGATAGGCTCTTATCATTTCCCAGGGTTACACACAATACAAAACAGGAACAGACTTTATCGTTTCATCACATGGTTTTTAAAAAGCAGCTTCTATCAGCAGAAAATCAGATAATTACATTAAAACGGGTGTAAGAAATGAAAATGCCAGACTAAAATCAGCCCAACTGTTCCTGGATCCTAGAGTGTAATCAAATTCTGCCTAAAAACAACTTTAAATAAGGTTAAATAAGAAGCAAACGACTATAACACGGCGAAAAACTCTGGAAAAGTCGGTTTTGCAGAATAAGTTTCCTCTGTAGTTACACTAAATTACAGACAGATCCACGAGGACAGTAAAATATGAGAGATGAAAGAGGAGAAAGAAATCTTGCAGTTAAAATAAGATAAGATTGTTTGAATATAAAAATGACTAGTTAATACAGGATTACAGGTTTGCAGGAATTGTCCATATAACACCAAAAGTATGACAAAAATATTTAGTGACGGCGCTACAATTGTGTTTAGAAGGAAATTTGCTTATGGGTCAATGACATTACATTACATTTTCGGTCCAATTGCAATTTCTTCAGTTAAAAATGTTCAAATTTCATAAAAATTCTGCTCATAAAATTTTTTCTGACCAAATAATTTTTAGTTATTCTGCATGTTTTCTAACTTGAAGTGTTAAAACGTTCATGTGGTGCGACCGCCCGACCCTAACTGATGATTTTAAACATCTTTAGAATTACGAAATCTAATCAAATTTATTTTCTTTCTTTTTTTGTCATATTTTCTGATGTGTTTTTAGTCCCACATAGTTCCCCCAAAATATTGTCCAAGCGAATCAATTTTTTCAAATCTCAATCTCATGTTCATATTGCTAGAACTTAGATGAACATCTCAACCATGTTTTAGAAAATAAACCTATTTTAAGCTTATTCTCAGTCGCACCACATGACATTTTTAAGATCGTAGCCAATTCACGTACATAAAAAACACTAAAATGCTTCATATAAATGTCAATGCTCCTGACATTGTAAATTTTATACATCTTACTGTTTTGATCATTAAAGTGTATTTCGCAGTAACTTTTCAGGTAGTGGTTTAAGGACTTTTAGTATGACATGATTTAGTCGTTCTGTAGTGAACTCGTGGTAAAACAGAATGTGCTCCACTGCGTTTTTAAACTCCATACACGTCCACTAGAACTTAACTTAACTTAAAAACTACAGCTTCATGACATCACAAGGTGGAACAGAGCGTTTTCAGATTTGGCGATGTAATAAAGTGGTACTCAAACATATGTAAATGAAATAAAACACAATTCCAGGGATGTTTTCGAGGAGGTAACGACATCCTAAAAAGGTTTAATGCTCTCTCAATGTTGCATATTATCAGCGCTTTTATTTTTAAATCAACTGAATCGAATTTAATTGAAATATATCACATTTTTATTGTATTGAAAGTGCACTGCATGTATCAGGGCATCGCACCTGCAACCTCTCGATGATCTCCAGTCTTACTGCGCAGCATTCCAATACACAACTCTTCTAAAACAACATTTACAGTAGTTTCACATTCAAATTCATTTCTATTTAGTCAATTTTAGTATTTACAAGAGAATTACAAAAGAAATACTCCCAGTCCGTCGCCAACCAGCGTAGATACAGATACAAGATACGTTTGTGTAACATGTGTAATATGAAACTCACCCGCCTCGTCGCGCTTCAGAATGTGTACTTCACGCGGAGCAGTACACGTAGTATGCGGGAGCTCAGGTACTGCAGAAATGTTGCCAAACCACTCCCATATAACTGCTTCCTCTCCCGGGGCGGCCCCTTCTACGAGGAAAGCCGCACATTTTTAATTTATCACATCATAACTCTTTCGCTCGAAGACACAACATAACTTAAAAAGAACATTTACATCCGATTTTTTTTTTATTTTTGCTGCTTTTTTTGACAGAATCTTTGTATGAACATGCGGTTTGACAGTGCAGATTTGACAAAGAAAGGCAGTGGAAAGGTGGCACTATTGACAAAAATATAGTTTTTTCCCATATTTTTACATTTCTATTGATAACGATGAGATCAGATTTGTTCTTAAAGGTCCTATATTATACAAAATTGACTCGTGTGAGCTTCAAGTCCTGTTATAAAGCCTCAAAAACAACACTGGAGTTGTTTTTTGTTTCATTCACACATTTATTATTAGCCCGTCTACATCCCCAAAGCTCAAAAATGCTCTTTTCTAAGTTTTTAAGTGTGAATTTTAAAGTTAACAACTATTTTTTTTCCCTCAACACTACTCTAGACTAACCTAAATTGTTGCTTTTATTAATTTTTGCATATGTTAGTTTCACCTTTCGTACACTTGAGATTGTCAGTAAAACATTTGTGATATCTGCTGTTGCACTGAGGAGTGAAGCAGTTTCAATGAGGCTAAAACAATAGCTGTAACTTCAAAGTTTGAGTCTAAACACGCAGGGGTTGAATGAAACTAAACAACTCCAGGTATGTTTGTGATGAGGAAGCAACATTATATCCTAGATCAAAAAATAATACAATACAGGTTCTTTAAAAGTCTTATCTGAGTTCATATCATAGTACAAAAAGTAAATGTACTGTAAACACAAAGTACAGAAGTCCCATTTCTGTCGGTATAATTTCATATTTTCAAAAAAACTGTTTGTCAAATATCGTTCCACCTCTCGTCAGCTTTGAAAAGTTAAACAAAAACAAAGCGCTAAAACGTCTGGAAGACTTTGAACGTAACCGCGGTGTGTGACTACAGTTTAATAAATAACTCAATAACACGCAAATCCTTATCTACACTCCGGCTCAGGTTTTAGCCTTAAAAGTCATCGGAATATTAAAGAAATACGGTGTAACTTTTCTGGAATTGACCTGAATGCTCCACAGTATGACATTAAAATGAAAAAATATTTAATTACAGGTGTTTTTTTGACTTTGACTTCGCCTCTCCACAGATCTGACCTGACCTGATTATAATAGTGTCACTTCTGGGTCCAATTTTAATGCAAATTTTTAGTTTAAATTCTTTTTTTTTTAATCAAACAAGAGAATTTATCTTTCAAAAGTTTAAGTTACACCACAAATATTAAACATGTCCTTGTACCCAGAAGCGACATCGCACTTAACAACGAATTTAATGCCATAATGCGGGACATTCCAGGTAAAGCAGCATCATCTCTGGAGACGAGCAAAGGGGGAAGTTTCCACCAGAAGAAATTACTCTGTGAATCTTTAACAATAAGAACCAGAGAAAAATCGAAGTTCCATAGGTCAACCTACTTCACCGTACACGTACATGTCCCTTCAGGCTCGTTTGTAGTACTTTTACTGCGTAGTAGAGTAATAGCATGGTACTAGGTTGAGTTCACGTGACATCGGGACATTGTAGAATCCCTAAGAGCGGGAGACGGGTCAGAATTATTTGCTGGAATTTGCTTTTTCAGATTTTATGGGTCATATCTCTGTAATTATTGAGCATGTGAAACAAAAACTGGCACAAAGTTCAAATTCAAAGTACAAAGTTTAAGTCAGCGCAAAAGAGCAAAGATGAAATATTCTTATCTCTGTCGTGTTAAAGGTGATAATTATTCTGAATTGAACAGGTTTAGACATTTCTTTCAAAAATAGATACTCTCCCATTGAATCCAAACTCTGAAATTATTATAAAGGCCGTGAGCGGTGAAAAATGAGCACCGTTTCCATGGCGATTAACAATTCAAAACAGTCTTCCATCTTGTAAATAGTAAAAAAGTGCTCCAAATACAAAAAAGAAGCTGAAACCAAAGAATTTGATTGGATTATTACAAATCCATTCATATTTTGAGGCTGGTGGCGTCAGGATTCCAGAGGGAGTGGGGGGGAGATGCTAACTGGAGGCACTGCTCTGTGTGAAGCTCTGTTACTCGAGTTAGAAAAAACAAAATAAAAAACGGACTTATTGGAACTACAACAGATAATTAAACCCTCTAAACAGGACTTTTTGTTTTAAGTCACTATAGTGTTACTAACTGTTGAACATTTGGCCGTAAACATACATGCAGGACCCCCCCCTCCCAGGATTTTATCACTGCAGAGCATCTATTACCATGCTATTACTGTACAAAGTAAGTAAAGTACAATTTACCCTTTTAAATAATTACCATTTCAGTGCATTAAAACATACATAACCATAACTTATTTTCTCAGTTTTTCGCCAAAAATCAAGTTATATACAAATTCAAAATCTGCAGCTAGCCTAGTGTTTCAAGTTCATTTTTCTCCCTTCAAAATGATTTCACAATACTGGCATTTTTTCCAAGTACCAAAATATTTTGTCATTCTTTCCTCGGTCGACTGACAGTGACACACAAAATAATAAGAATAATTCAAATAAAAACATAAAGTGCTCTAAAAAAATTCCTGAAGCAACTAAAAAAAAAAAAGGTGCAACTATTAAAAAAGTGGTTATGCAAATGACACAGACCGGTAGAAAAAAAACACTCACGGGAAATCATACAGCCAGAACTAAAGTACAAAAAAATACTGCACGGATACTACGGCTAAAAAGTATCCTCGTCGAAAATAGCAAAAAGCGAATAGAAAGTAAAAGAGTTCCAGTGGTCAGTCAGATTGTCCGGAGGGGGTTTCCTTTCGGGATTTTGGATTAGGACCGGGCTAGAGTCGTCTTCTGGAATGTTCGAACGCCCATTTCAGAGGGGAGGTCCATGCGGAGGGGTTCTTCTGATCTCCAGGAGGAACCGTCTAGGTGTTACCTGGAGAGAACAAACACTGAAATTCACTTTTTTATGTGGAAAAAAGTGAAATTGCTACGAAATTACGAATACGAAATGTCGTTTTTTGTTAGGCTTTTAACCAATGCATTGCCTTTTTAAAGCCGAAAAGAAGAAGGAATTGTTAACATGACATCATTAACATTCCAGTAACGCTATAGGATTGTTAGGTGCTGCCATCACACAACACAAACAAGGACTTTTTTAGAATTTCCTTGTGTTTTTTGCATGACTAAATGTGTTAAAAAATGTACAGCAACACTAGAAGCGTGACATCACATCTAAAAATCCCTTAAAATAAAGGACAGGTCAAAATTTGATGTGTAACCGTCAAATTGAGGATTTGGTGACCTGGTTTATGGTTAATATCTCAGTATATCTTCCATTTAAATGAAATAAAAAGTGGTATAAAGTTCAGCGTCTTTTCTGTCTATATAAATAAACTAAACTGAAATAATTTGTTCACCCCGAAGACGTAATTTTTGTCATTTTTTTTTCTTTTTCAGATAACGATTTACAAATATCAGCAATGTCAGGAGGAAGTAGTTAAATAGAGACAAAAAAAAGAAAAAAAAAAGAAGAGAAAAAGGGGGTAAAACAACTTAAAATTAAAATTTTCAATGAGCCAAATGACAAAATATAAAATGTTTGTTAATTTTATGCCATAAGATTACGCCGTCAAATTGTAAAACGTGAACGCAACCCATTTAATTTGAAGTATACATGGTTTAAATGAAATACTTCAGCCACAAAATTGATGTATTTGGGCGTCACATGTGTAGTACTGGTGAATACGAGCTCCTGACCTGCGAGATACTTGGCTCCCACCAACATGACCATACTGCCCATGATGTAGAAGCCCAGAGGGACGCTGCAGAAGATACTGGGCTCACCTGGAGGACACACATGGACACACGGTCACTAATGTAACTACAGTTCTATGAGGAACCCGGTGTATCGGCTCCGGACGATGTAAATGGAATGAATCTGCTTAGTGTTAAAAGCACAAGTTTGATTATGTGCAGGTTTTAATAGCATCATACTGAAAGCAAAGGATTAAGTACTATGCCACAAATCATCACATTTAGTCGTAGTAAAAGTAGTACTAGAAGTAACAGTAATAGTAGTAGGAGCAGTAGTAGGAGTATACATATTAGTAACAGTAGTAGTAGTAGTAGTAGGTTATAGTCTATGTCCTTGTAGTTCTGCAAATGACCAAATAAACTAAACTACTACTGCTACTACTA
>KN502134.1:7284-30857 GCA_000787155.1 Scartelaos histophorus | reverse complement strand
TTTTTTTTTAAGAGAAGACTCTAAATAGTGTTATGTTATTGTGAAGCATATTTGTTCTATCGTGAAAAGTGCTACGTACAGGCAAAAGTGAAGTGGAACAAAATGTGATTCTAATGGGAAAATTGTGACTAACTTCAGAATATCACAAATGATGAAATATTTGTAAAATGAAAACCACTCAGATCCATGTGAATGATTCAGAGCTCAGTTTAAAAACACTTTAAAATTGTGTTTTACATGATTTGAGAGTTTATGATCCACACTAAGGCAAAATGCACATTTTGAGGTTTTCCTGGACAAATCCTCACAGAAATGTTGAGCCCACAACAGTTTTTCATTTCAGTTTTACACATTTCATCATAAATTATACTTTTTGTGAAGCCCATATACTATTTTAGGTCTTTTCCATCCTTCTTAAGAGAGAACCAAAGTAAATAAGATTGATTTTTAGAACACTGTATTTTTTTTCCATCCTTCTTAAGAGAGAACCAAAGTAAATAAGATTGTTGATTGTTGGAAAAAAAAATAAAAATCCATATGAACATGAGCTCAAATACAAACAATATTTTTCAAAATGTTTGAAAAAGTGTTTTTTAAGACATTTTAGGTATAGATAGTTTTGGTATATACACTGACAGTCAATGCAAACTTTGAGACCATACTTTTTAACATAGGCTTTATTTTATGGCCCAAAAATGTTTTTGTTTGAGGTTGTTAACATGCATAAAGCAAAATTTAAAGTGTAATGAATAAGTTAAACACAGTAAACTTAACCAAAGAAATTGGCATCTCACAAACAACAGTCCCAACAGTCAGTAGTGGGTCTGAGCTCCATTCACACTGATGCAGGCTCCATCCTTGGGCACATACAGGTTTGTGATTGTGGGTTGGGAACAGCCCAGACGCCCGGAGATCTCACTGTAGCTCAAGCTCTTCCAGCAGAGCCGACGCCCGGAGACGCTGTTCACGTGATAGACGTGGCATGACGACTTTCACTGGACTAATAATGGGGCCATGTTTGGACCTTTATAAAGGCTCCAAAACCAATCCTCAAATTGTTGGTGCAGCATTGAGTATTGCACCATGGGAGTTTGGGCCATATTTGAAAAGAACCCATCCCGTGTGCAATGAACCGTGACAACATGACAACTCAACATTTTCTGAACGACCCAAACACTAAGACAATCAACAAATCCACAAGGAACATTTAAAACCCCCGAACAAATAGAAATACTCAGACATTCCTACCTGAAAGTTTCTATTGACTGTCAGTATATATTTTAAAATCTGGAGTGGATTATGGCGGCCTCTGTGCAATAAAAGGAGCTTTGATGCATTGTAGTAAAAACTCATCAAGTATCGGTATCGGATCAATACGCCTGTACTTGCTATAGTATTTCTTGGTATCAGAAATAGTATAAAAATAGTAAAATAGTATCGTCTGTCACTAGTCTTGTCTGAAAAGGCATTTTTAGACCACTCTCATTTTCATTTAAATTAATAATGTAGCCGCTAGCCTTAATAATGTTGGTATTTGCTAATCTCCTCATTAACCTTCATTACAAGCACAGAAATCCTGCTCTACCTTAACTCTTATCTTGACTCACTATTGTCTGTTAGTCTCTTGCGCTTAAATTTACTTTTTTAGATCCAACATTGAGATAATCTAAAACAACTTCTCTGTGCAAACAACAACTGCAAACGGCCCATTAGCGTAGCAGATAGGAACGTGCTAGCCGCTATTAGCACAATTAGCTAGCATTAGGAAGTTGGAGTTGTGTAATTGTTGCCTTACGGAGATTGAAGAAGTGATAAAACCAGGCTTAGTTTAGTCTAAACTGTTGTGTCAGGGTTTAAGCCAGTGCAGATCTAGATAAAATAAACAAGTGGATTAAGGATCTGAATGTGATCAGCAGAAATGAATAGAACTAAGATCCAAATCAGGGTTTACTAGTTGCTTTGTCCATCCGTTACCCAAGGCTGTTACAACTGCAGGTACTACAGTGTCCACCGCAAAAAGTAGGCATTGCATTACATTAAGGTCCTATAATAAGCCAAATTGACTCTTGTGTTGTTCCCTCCTCAAAAACAGACCTGGAGTTGTGTTTTGTTTCATTCACACATGTTTGAGTAATCCTGCGTTATTTGTCTGGCAACGTCTCCAAAGCTCCAAACGCCCTGTTCCAACTTGCGATGTTATGAAGTGGTCCACTGCAAAAGTTAAAAACACTTAAATCTATCAGAAAATGACTTAAAAGTAGTGAAATAATCTTGCTACATGGACAGATCATTTTACTTGACAAATTCTCTTAAAATAAACTCCCTCTAGACTAGAATGAAACAGTCTCAGCACTAGTATGTAAATAATAAATCTGAAAACAACCTAATTTTAAAATCTCGGCCAGATCAGAGACATTTTCAGTGTAGTTTTCTTATAAACAGATCATTTTTACCTTGGGATTGGCAGAGATTGGCTTTCCCAGGGCTGGAATGATTCATATGGTTCTACTGTAGGTATATGAAGTTTAAAAACACAGTGGAGACTTTGTGTTGTGTGAGTAATATCCTCTGATCTCTTGTATATAGCTGAGATTTTATATTTTATTACTGTTTTCTATTTTATTTTGACTTTATTATAGCATTTATATAATTATGCCTTATTTGACTCCAGTCTCTTGATAATTTTTGGGGCTTGTTTAGAATTTATGATTATGGTTTATATGTTTTATTCTTTGTTATACTTTATGATTTTAAACTTGTTTTATATCAGTAATGAGGTTTATAATTAACAAAGCATAAAATAGTGACCTATGCATGTCCTCTGTAGCCTCCTACCACATTCTGGGTTGTTCAGGCACTTAATAAATAGTTTTTGTAAATCATTATTCAATTGTGACTTTATTGTGTTCCATCCAGATGATTAAAACATAAAATGAATGTTTTATATATCATATGAGATCATTTTTCTCAAAAAACTACATCATGAAAACAAATCATTCGTTGTTTTTGCACTCATCAGGTCTCAGTCAGCCCAAATAACAAAGAGAAATTAATAAAGTCATGCAAGAGCTCAGGTCCTAGGGGGTTAAAACCATAGTAACTTCTTTTTTCAATTTGGTTGTGTTTATCGCACTGAAAAATGCATCCTTATTGTGAGCCGGCTTGCATCTCCACAAACTGACTTGTCTCTTTCTTTGTTCTATACAGTATGGCAAAATATCTGTCTCCATGGAGAATGTTTTGAAGTATGACTTTGACTTTCTATTTCCATGGAATCATAGAGGCAACATGCTACCAGAAAGTTCTTCTCTTCTGTTTCTTCCTGCTCTCAAACGAAACACTATCTGAGTAATCACGTCTGCACAACCGACACAATCAGGTCAGATCTGTGGAGCGGCTGGGCCTGGATCAGGCCTTTTATTGGAGGATAAATGCAGAACACGGAGCGCAGACTGCCTCTAATTGGCCGCATTAACATCATCATGGCTAAACGCTGGCCCCGCCCCCTCCGGATCAGCGCGCCAAGTTCTGATTGGTCGACGGGGCATACCAGGGTAATTTAGGTGCCACCCGGGAGATCAGGCACCCCGCCCCCCGACCCTTCCTCCCCCTCTCGCCCAATTCAGCCAAAGACTAACAACCCACGTGCAATTGTACTGTGAGCCGTGTGAGATGTGCCAATAATAAGAGACTGGGAGCTCCACCGTGAGGCTCAGATCTGTGCTTTAATGTGGGCCATACTCATGTGAACAGTGCACAGTGAACACATGCTTTTATGCAGAAAATGAGCTCAAATCTTGATATCGAAGCCCATGTTGCTATGGGTTGTAACGTATGACAGTACATGGGTCAATAAAAGTACTGTATTCTGACACTTACTCTGTGCACTTACTCTTTCTGATCTGGCCAAGATTTTTGAGATGTTGCTGTAAAAACCAAAAACATGTTCTAGTGTAAGGTAAAGTGGAGTTCTTTTTCACGTGAGTTCATCTTTTGCCCCCAGCAGCAGTCTCCTCTCAGGGCTTTACGTCTCATCTTTGGTCTGACTCCATTATGATCATAAATGCTCCTCACATAGGCCGCTGGTGTCAGATCTTCAGTGTTCCTCCTCGTGCTGCAGTGAAATCAGAGGCTTGCCCATGTGTGAAGAGGGTCTCCTTTAATCCCCACATCCTCTGAAGGGCCAGCCGTCCTCAATCCCTCCCTTGGGGTCTCCCTCTCCACCTGCAGGGGCTCATTAGCGACGGAGCAGAGATCTGGGGTCAGATACAGGGAGTCAGCAGAGTGAACACTGGGAGATGGACACATGGACATATTAGGCACAACCTTTGAAGGCGCTCTACCTAACCTTCTTGTTTTAAAACTCGAAAAATAGAAACAAGTTCATTTTTAATGTTTCTGGTGGTACAAGTTATTCCCATAGACTGTATATATAAAGGGACATAGCAAATAGGACGTGAACATGGGCACGCTTCCGGCTTCATCAACTTTGGCTATGATTTGGCTATGACTATGATTCACTTGAAAATTGTATTGAAAAACTGTTGAGCTGATGTTTTAAAGATAGGAACGTCATTAACAAATCAGGCGCCTTCTTTCGCCGAGGTCACTCCCGATATCGTTAGTAACAGGTTTAACTGATAGCCTTGCTCCTAATTGGCCCTTTGGTTGCTATGATACTCGTGGTTGGAAATCCAAATATGGAACTCGACTCCAAATTCGGCACTCTAACTGCAGCCTTGATGAGCTTCATTTGACTGGAGTCAAACGCTGTGAGTGACATCGCACTCACTCACCGCACTTCTTTATTCAGTCTAGTTATTCCTCATTTATCTTATTTAATGAAAATGATTAAATGAAATAATTTACCAATGGAACAAGTGTGTTTTTCTTAATTCAAGCACCACTAGATTTTCTTATTTTAAATGCAAAGAGTTGTTGTTTTTCTTATCTTAAGTGTAGCAAGATGTATTTTCATAGTAAAAAAAAGTTTTTAAAAAAAGTAAAAAAATACTCACATTTTAACAAAACTTTCTTAATTCAAGTCATTCTATCTGGGCTATATTTTTGCATTGAGCACATTTCAAAGCTCATGTTGAGAGTGTTTCTGAATTTGAGCTCCTTCAAACGACACACAACTCCAACGAGAACATACTGTGCTGGTGAGAGTACCGCAAACTGCAAAAAATACAATAGACGCTTACTATGTTGTTTGAATGTGGTCTGAGTCTATACACTGGAAAAAGCTTGGCCAAATTTAAGATATATAAACATTAAATCAAGATGAAGAACCTGATAGAAGTTTGAAAATCTGGGCAGAGATCAGAGAAATGTGCAGTGTCCATGTGTCCTGTAGGCCTGAGGTACAATGGGAGCAGCTCAATAAGGCTGAAAAAGACAGAGGAGACACAGGTCAGACATAAGAACAGTTTGAGGAAGGGAAGGTGGCTCTGGATTAACCCTAAAGAGACGAAAGGGGAGTGGGGGAGAGGAACGAGAGATGGAGGAGGAGATAGAGGAAGGAAAGTGGAGGGAGAGGCCAGTCACAGTAATTACCACTTATCACTCAGTCCTCCAAACTCTGGCTTTTAACACCGTGTGAGTTGTGTGGTCCTCTGTGTCTTCTATTTATTTGATCTGTTTTATGATTTTTACGTTTTTTCTTTTATTAGATTTTTCTGGTTTTATTGTTTTTAGGACCAAATTTTAGCAATTTACCTTTTTATTGTCTTAATTTTAGGATCGCTGTGCAGCACTTTGTTTGCTTTGTTTGTAAAATGTGCTGTAAAAAGAAAGTGGATTTGGATTTGAAATCAGAGCTGGATGGGTGGGTGTTTCCTCTGGCCCGGTGCAGGGAGGGGCCTCTCACACAGTTTGTACTGCAAATGTCTCTGATCTGGTCAAGATTAGAAAACTCAGGTTATTCATTTTGTTTTCAGGTTTATTATCTACTTACTAGTGCTGAGGCTGCTTCATTCTAGTCTAGAGGGAGATTATTTTAAGAGAACTTGTCAAGTAAAACGTTTAAGACCTTTTTTTTAGATTATACAACCAATTCAAAACTAGTAAGTAGAGAATAAATCTGAAAACAAGATGAAGAACCTGATAGAAGTTTGGAAATCTTGACCAGATCAGAGGCATTTGCAGTGTAATGTGCATGTTTCATTAGACACATGTGGCCCGGTCCAGCAACATGGTTTGTGCCCAGGGCCCAGAATCTGGAGCTCCGCCCCTGGGGGAGGAAGAAGAGGGGGAAGGGGGGGTAATTAGTCTGTGGAGGATTAACTTGTGCTTGCAGAGAATCCAGACCTTTCCAAAGTCACAGTGACTCCAGGCTGATCTCCTCTCGTCAGGTAATGGAGGATTAGCTCAAACCAGCAGCCGCTAATTATAATGAGTGTGTGCTAATGGCTCCTGCTCAAGCACAGTGGACAGCACAGGGGTCAGGGGCAACACTCACCAAACTCCAGGGCGTCCTGTCTCTACTGTCCTGCCCAAACCAGTGTCTCACAGCTATGACCTTTCACTCACTAAAAGACACATAGACATAGACACATCCACAGCAGGTTCTCTATAAATATACTGTACTATATAACTTCTGCCATCCATCAAAGCAGGTAGTTTATCATTATTATAATCAATATTAATAATGAACTTTAAAAACCCAGAGGTGTAGAGCCCAGAGGAAGTAGAGTTAAACTAAAGTCCCACAGTTACAGTGACATGTGGGAACTCTTGCCACATCTCAGAGGTCCATGTTTGATTTTTCTTTTTCTATTTATAAAACCATAATAGAGCGGTACATGACCCTGAGAGGAGCAGGCAGCGACTAGCCCCGCACAAACCCACTGTACGAGGGCTAGCTTCAGCCGCTAGCTTCAGACAGGAGCCAGGTTCCCATAGACCTGGAGAACGAGGACACAATGGAGCGGAAACACAACCAGACGACACACGCCTCAAATGTCTTGACAAACAAACTGTGATTAATGATGTGGATTTGTGCAAAAGCAACAGTCTGTGAACTTCACATCTATACAGCTATTTATGCTTCAACATGTGTGCAAAGTGTGGAGGTAAAGCACCAGTGACTCCTCTGTGAGCCACGTGAGGCTCTCACACTGTCCTCCTCCAGTCTGCTGCTCTGACTAAGTCTGCACTAACATCAGCAGAGGAGACGCACACTCTGTGTGATGCTGTTTCTTCAGTTTGTGTCCTTTATTATTCCTCATGAGCATTAGCTTTAGTATAGCTAATAATAACACATGACACTTGAATATGTTTTACAGGCTCATCAAAGCATCTCAAAGCTCCACTGGGTCATTCTTTACTCCACACTCTTATAGCTGCCCTGGGACAGATTGATGGAAGTGAGACTGCCATACTGCACCATTGGCCCCTCCTTTCACCACCATCACACACACACACACACACCACTTAGGCCATGTGGGCGAACTGTTTTGCCTAAGGACACAATGACAAAACCTGTTCTGAGCGTTAACAACAAGACATTGTGTTAAATGTCAGTGAGCATCTCAGCAGAGTCGTATGTGAGATGAGTCAGACATGATTGGATCAATGAGAACACAGGTAACAGCTCCTTTAACTTCTGTGTGGCACTTTTGAGAACCCAAGTGTGGCTTAATCAACACTGGCACTGTATTTTCAGAATAACACCTGACCTCAACTGTCAGACGTTTACACTGTCCTAATGGACCTGTGTGTGGTTCTGTATGGTTCTGTGTGGTTCTGTGTGGTTCTGTGTTGTTCTGTATGGTTCTGTGTGGTTCTGTGTGGTTCTGCGTGGTTCTGCGTGGTTCTGTGTGGTTCTGCGTGGGTGTAAGGAAGTGACAGTTGCAGTAGTTGGAGTTTGGGAGTGCTGCTGAGTGAGAGGTTATGGAGCATGAAGCTTTGACAGACGGGATAAGTGAACTGCAGCAGAACAGAGCAGAGTCAGGCTCAAACTCAACAAATCAGGCTTAAAAGGCCTTCACGACTCATTTACTCCCATCTGATAATCTAATCCGGGGTGTATCAAAGTGGGTCTAAGACCACCCAAAACAGCTTTGTCCCATTATACGAAGACACATACAACACCTCAGTTAGCTAAACCTGCTGTAATGGTTTTCCATCATTGAGGCTTGAGTGCTCAGAAAATTTTAGATTTCACCTACCCCTTATCCCTGCCCACAGCTTGCTCTGAACACTGGCGGAGGTGAGGAGGAGGTTCTACTCTTTCATTGCTATCACACCGTGATCATTCATGATTCATAGAATGCATCATTTGTGTTGTGAAAATGTTTCCTGACAAATCCACACTGACAGACGGAGATCAGTCTGTCAAGTCTCCAGCCTCGTCCAATAATCCATAATTATCCAAAAGATTAGTTTATTTCAGTGACACATGTGAAATGAAGCAGCTCAATGGTCATCCATCACCTCAGATAAACAGTGTAGTGTTTCGCTTTGATTCTGCAGAAATCCTCCATGTTTTTCAAACTTCTGTCATATATTTTCTCAGATTAGTTTTGATGCAGACGGACCTTGTGTGTCCCTGATTGGCTAATCCTCCTGTCAATCATCTCAAGGAGTTTCACCAATGACCCGACCTACATCTTTAAGCCCTGGAGAAGTGTGAATCCCAGATAAGTGAGCAAGCTCTCCTCTCCACAGAGCTGACCTGTAACTTGGCGTACGACATCACCTGCTTGCCTCCATTGGAATAGTGCAAATGAATGCCATACTGTGGAATATTTTGGCCAAAGACAAGCAATCTTCTTATTCCTCACTGACTTTATGCATTTTGAGCATCCAACTTATGAGCGCTTTCCCAACCTCTCAGAGAACAAAGCCGAGAGCTAGCAACAACTATGATGCTGATAGGCACCTCCTGATCATTTGACAATACAACACTTTATAATTGGATGCAGCAGACAGTACACAGCAGACTTATTTTGACCTCAAGAGCTGCTTATACACTTTGTCTGTACTGGGCTGAGACACATTTCACTCAAATACATTTGGAAAAAAAATCACGCACAGGACCTTGAATCTAAATATTTGACTTAAAATCATATCATGGTTTATTTTTAATCGAATTGTGGTTGACCTAAAAATCTTAACGTGGAAGTGGTCATTGGAATCGCAGGTCACATGTTTTGAATCGCCCTAATCTTGTGTTGGTTCATAATCACATAACGTGGATCAAAGTGGATTTAGGTTTTAAAAACAAGAGCGCTGAGTTTTCCCGCGGGGATGAGGACCGTAAACACATCGCACAGACTCAGAGTTAAACATGTCATACGCAGTAACGGCCCAGGCCCGAGACACAGCGCAGACCTGCAACTCAAGCACCATCTTAAACTCAGGACTACAACTGCAGCTGTGTGGGATAAACAAACTCATTGCAATGGATCTTGGTTCAATTAACTCGTTTTCTGTTTTTTTGTTTTTTTTTATTCCATATTCTAAAGAAACGTTTCAACATATAAAAGATGGGGTGTGCATTTTGTGTCACTGCTGAAGCTCAAGGAGGCTCACTGGGAGAAAAAGGCTGAGGACACACGGTTAAATTATTATGTCTTCGTCCCAACTGAAGCTTTATTTTTAGAAAGTTACTAGGTTTTTTTTAAGTCACAAAAATATATTGAAAATTAAAGTAATTAAGGTTTCAACACTGGTCATCTGGACACTGTAGAAGTCATAAACTGTAGACATACATGGACATGGGTGTGAACTGGTTGCTTTGAGTTCTGGTTCCAACTGACTTGTATTGAAAAATCTTTGCCCCTCCCTCTGTAACTGCTGCTGTCAAACTCATGTTGATTTTAAAATGTTTGTATTAACCTGCTCAACATGGTTATTTGTCAATTGTGTCTTCAGATTAATGGCAAAAGGAGAAATTCAATTTCTCAACTGGACAAAAGTTTATTTGGTCAAATACATTTCACAGCTCATCCAAACTGCTTCTTCAGTTCAGGTCAGAATGTTGGTGGACTCTGCCTCTGCTTTATACCTGCCTGAAGATAAGAGCTAAATACATTAAAATTCATCTGATAATAACACCCTGTTTGTTTACAGTTTGTTTGTAGCTCGGACTCTTGAACTTGAGCGTCATATTAGCATAACCATCCAGGCCTACGATGGAGCTTTCACACCTCTGGGCCTGACCTGGCTCGTCCTATTGTTTTCTTAGTTTGTTTGGATTAAGTTTGAGGATAGAGTTATGAATGGGAGACAGACGATGCCTGCAAATCGTATATCAACCAAATAAACTTTTGTCTGGTTGACAAATTGAATTTTTCATTTTGTCATGGATTCTACCTTGACGACTGAGAGATTTGACACACATCTCCAAACTAAGAGATGAACATTAAATAAACAGATCAATCAGTTTATTTTCCACTTCTTAGAAACTCAGCTTGTTTAATGGCTGCTCTAAGACATGCACCCTCTGGGCCCAGACAGAATTCTCCAAATGTATTTTTTAATCAATTCAAACTGTACGGATTCTTCTCTATTTTCACAACATGAATTCACACTAGCTCCGCTCTAGCACCTCTGATCAGTCAGAACCATGGACAGTATATGGACGTGGGTATGTATGACGTGGACGTGGATATGTACAGTATGCTCTCGTGTCCCAAATAGGAATTGAACCTGCACTGCAAATTTCTTTGATCTGGCCAAGATTTTTTAACTTCTATCAGGTTCTTCATCTTGTTTTCAGATTTATTCTCTACTTACTGAATTGGTTGTATAATCTTAAAAATTGTGACATATATTTCTTCCATGACTCAACTAGACAGAAAATCTTAAATTCAGGCAATAAATGTTTAAAAGAAACTATAATCCATTTCCCATAGTTTGCAACACTTCACTTGTTTTTAGATTCAGTGATACAGATTTGCGGTCGGATTGACTTCAATCTTAACCCTCCCCTGACCATAAAATGTTCATATTAACTCCCTCTAGATGATCCTGTGTTTTTTATTTCCCTTTTTTTTTTTTTTGTACTTCCAAATATGATCCCTGGTTAAGCCGCTGTAATTATTAACCTCAATAAGCTTCATTTGGCTGGAGATGAAGGCTGTGTTTTCTGACACACTCCTTCGGTCCGCTTCTTTTTTGCTCAGAGCTGATCATGTGCTGTGGGTTTCTGACGTCACACAGTGGACGGCGTTGGCCATTCAGGAAGTCATACAGAAGAACACGTTTAAACACAGGCCTTTCTAGGGAGTATGAAGGCTTTCAGAAATATTTGTGCATATGATAGAAATCTGTGCATATTTGGAAAATCAGTGGCTGTAGTTGCGCAAAAATTACATATTTGTGAACTCTCAAATGAATCCAGTCATACAAAAAATGTCTTGTGTGTAAGTTAAACATCAAGAATTATAATCACAAAATGAAAATGTACAATTTCCAGACTTTTGCACTGCATACAGACTGAACCAGGACTAAACCGGGACTAAACCGGGACTAAACCAGTACTAATCCGAAGACCTAACCAGGGGACTAATGCAGGACTGAACTAGGACTAAAACAGGACCAAACTAGGTCTAAACCAGGACCGAACCATCTTGATCGATGTTTCTGCAGCTCAATAAATAAAGCCTGTGCAGTGATGATGTATTTTTGACAGCAGAGTTACGTCTGTGAATTTGTACTAAAGAAAGCGTAATCTTAATTTTCATTTCATAATCTTAATTCTTGATATCATAACTATTCAATTCGTACTCTGATGGATAAATACACACAATACATTTTATGTATGACTGGACTCATTTGAGAGTTTACGAATATTTATTTTATGCTCACCTACAGTCAAATACGCACAGATTTCCATCCTATGCACATGAATACTTCTGAAAGTTTTCATATTCAACACCATTCAAACCAACAAAGCCAACCTTTTTCCTCCACTGTGATGTCTTTATATGACAAAAATTAACTGTAATTAATTATTATACAGTATTTAATGAATTAAATGCTGTAATAAATGTGGATCACAGGTTGTTCTATAGTTAGATAAGTTCTGTACATTTCCAGACCCATAAATATTCATCTGAAAATGGAAATGGCCTGAATAGGTATCATTTGTGTCCTAATAAAAAGATAACAGTTATTTCAGATTCCCTCATGGAGCAGTTTTAAACCGGGCTGTGGTTTGGCTGGTTTTCACATGATTCAGTCTGGTTTTTGTCATCATTTGCGGTGCATTTTTTGGCTGTTTTCAGGATTTACTTCACAAAAACACACACATTTCAAAGTGGTTAGCGCTAACACCCCGTCATTATATTCAAAATCATCCTTATTGTTCACCTGCACAGCCAAAACAGTCATTACCCGGTCGCCATGGAAACGTAGGTGAGCGAATGAGGCATTACTTGGTCGTCATGGAAACCAGGTGACGGAGGTGAGACAGAAGAGAGAGGGCTGTTTACTTTGGGTTTAAACTATGGGGATTTCCAAAACAGTTTTCATACAGTGGAACATGGACAGAGCTGCTCAGAGCCGTTAGGGAAATGGGTTTGTTTTGGTGAAATACGAACAAAGTACAAAAATTAACAGCAAAAGTTGATTTGGTTTTGAATGATTGGCCTACATGTTACATTCCTACATGTTTTGTATTAAAGGAAACCCATTCTATCCTCACGCTTTACGTCTGTGAGCTGAGGAAGAGAAGGGAAGTGTCGGAGAAGGAGGACAGCGCTGTTAACTTGAAAACTACCACTTTATGATGGAACATTTTGAGCTTTGGACCTGAATAAACAACAAAACATGAGTGATACATAACTCCAGGTATGTTTCTGATAAGATAACACCACATGATTACATGACTTTAAGCTCTCAAGAATCCTATTGTGTGTAATATAAGACCTTTAAATAAAAAGTATCAACGTTTTAGGTGTTATGATTGTGCAGGTTTCTCTTCAGATCGTCAGCCTGTTTTGATGTGTCTTCATTAGCACAGCTGAGTCTGGTATCGGTCGGTACAGTCAAAGCAAACGTCTTTGTCACTTTTGATGATCAGATAAAGCGCCGTCTGTCACTCTTGGTTCTCCCGTGTGTGTCAGATTGGATCAAACCGGTCCGTTCAGCCTGAGCGTCACACTAAAAACACTAAATAAACAACACCGCTGCTATTTCTGCTCTGTTAGCATCTCTGGAGCGGTTCCCAAAGACGTCTCCACACAAAAACATGCCCTGTCACAATGCACATGACAAATGGGGTTAACTCAGGTCGGTGTAGTTTGGAATACTTTTCGAGCGGCATACTTTCACTCCTGTTTGGGTAATATTTTTATTGCTCTTACTTGAGTAAAAGTCATGGTTCCTCCTCCCACTGTGAGTACGTCAAAAGTAACAAAAGCTTTACGTGACAATGTGAAATAATTTTACCCCCTAGTACTTTCCCCACATGCTTTTTTAACTTTTACTTGAGTCATTTCTCTCTGTGACTCTGCCTATACCCACCTCCTTTGAGTGTCAGGTAGTTTCTCCTGTTTAAACTCAGCGTCATGTTTGAAATGTGGGAGGTCTGCACACTGCACTGAAAACGAATGATGCAAAAACAACATGTTAGCATAGCAGTGGAGTGCGGACTGCAGGTATATTGTTGCTAAGACACAGTAAACACAGCTGAGAATCACTACAATCACAAATGATGCTTGAATTGTTCTCTAAAGGAATAATTGTAATTGTAAATGTGCTTGGTTGTTACTGTTGTGGATGAGCCAATGTTGTTTTAATCCTAAAAGTCAGAGATGTGTGCTGGATTAGACCACCTGTGTGCTTTATGCAGCCAATGGGACCTTTTGAGAAGAAGGTAACGGCACGGCAGGCATTAATAAAGCAACAAGAAAGACTTCATTCACACTCAACAAACAGTTTATTAAGAAATATTTGGGCTTTGTAACACGTCCTGCATTTCTCATTCTTTCATGGACAGGCCTCATGTTAAAGCTCAGAACCTCCAGAATTCCCTCCCTGAGCTGCAGAGGCTGCACTAGCACTGACTCAGGACTGTCTGCTTTAGGGAGTGACTGTTCAGATCAGAGAGAGACATTTTAGGTTTAACCAAATTCATGCCCCAATGCTGTTTGCCTTGTACCTCCTCCCACTTGGTGAGATCTTTAAAAATCATGGCTTGTGATATCATTTTTATGCCGATGAGGTAAAGGTAATCATAGCAGCCCCCTGACACCCCTTATTGACTGTGTAAGTGATATCAAGGCTTGGTCGGCTCAAATTTTGTAAAAATTGATTAAAGGAAAGACTGAGGTCATATTGTTTGAATCTGGTAACTCCCTCATCGACTGGGGATGCTTAAAGGTTGTATGGAGGAATTTTTTTGTTTCAAATGGTCAATGAGCATTATAGACATGTAGCAGCCTTGTAATTATGATGACCAATACAAAAAGAATAAAAATACATCAACTGTGGACGTGCTGGGGCCTGATAAACAATAGAAAACGAGCCTGCCTCATTTTCTATTGGCTGTTGTGGTTCACACTCCACATACACAAGACGCTGTTTACTAAACCAATGCAGTGGTTCTTAGCGGATTTTTCCAGCTTGAGCTTTCTCACAGTTTGCACAAAGTTTGTTGCGATGACAAGAATCCACGACCAGTTCACCTTAAAAGTAAGTCCATTTATGAGGTCATAGAAAGAAAAATCATTGGGAAGTGTACTTTATTTCCAAGAGCTTGACAGACAGAACACAAATGTGATATCCAGTATCTGAAAACGTGATTTTCAATGCAAAGAAAAAGTCTGTTCAAAAAAGTCTGTCCATCCCACAGTCAAAATGGCACTTTAAAATCAAATTTGAATCATTTACAGTTTTGATTTAAAGTCAAATCTTTCTTTTTGAATGGTGCATGCATGCTTTTATTTAGCCATGTCTGGAACTACTCCAACACACTTTACACAGGCATTTCTCAAAACCCACTTTCCCGTCTGCAGTTAGTCCAGAACTCCACGGCACGACTTTTAACATGTGATTCATTGTTTTATCATTTTTAGCTTTGTGCATTGATACTACTTTATTATTATCTATTATTTTCTGTTCAGCACTCATCATGTTTACAAAATCTTAAATTTTGGCCAAGCCTTTTTGCAGTGTACCTGGACGAGAAGGTGATTTATCCAGTATCTGAAAACGTGATTTTCAATGCAAAGAAAAAGTCTGTTCAAAAAAGTCTGTCCATCCCACAGTCAAAATGGCACTTTAAAATCAAATTTGAATCATTTACAGTTTTGATTTAAAGTCAAATCTTTCTTTTTGAATGGTGCATGCATGCTTTTATTTAGCCATGTCTGGAACTACTCCAACACACTTTACACAGACATTTCTCAAAACCCACTTTCCCATCTGCAGTTAGTCCAGAACTCCACGGCACGACTTTTAACATGTTATTCATTGTTTTATCATTTTTAGCTTTGGGCATTGATACTACTTTATTATTATCTATTATTTTGTCTGTTCAGCACTCATCATGTTTACAAAATCTTAAATTTTGGCCAAGCCTTTTTGCAGTGTACCTGGACGAGAAGGTGATTTTATATTTTGTAATTTTATTTTGTTTGCATTTTGGTTTTATTCATCAAATGTTTCCTGGTTTTGCTGTGGCCTTTAAACGTTCCATTCATTTGTGCACCTCCCACTTTCTGTCAAAGCATGTGACCTCACTCCATCCCTGCTGAAGAACTGTCTGTACGAGGATTTGAACGGCTCGATGAGGATACACTGTGGGGATAATGCAGAGGAAGGAGTGAAGGAGATGAACCGGCCGCCCAAGAGGAGGTGCTCACAGTCGAGGCGAGGTGGACAGGAGAGGAAGGAGCAGTGTTGAGGGCTGCTGGGTGAGGAGCCCCGGAGACATGGCTGTGAGTATCTGGAGACCCAGAGTATCAGAAAGAACGGTGAAGTCACAAGCGCCAACAGCCACAACCCCCACAAAGCCAGGAGCACGGGAATGTCCTGCCCACTGCTCCACACTGCTCTATACTGACCATACTGCTCCATACCGACCATACTGCTCCACCCTGCTCCACACTGCACCACACTGTTCCACACTGCACCACACTGTTCCACACTGCTCCACACTGCACCACACTGCACCACACTGCTCCACACTGCTCCACATTGCTCCACACTGCTCCACACTGCTCCACACTGCCCACCAGTGCAGTCACATCTGGCCCAGTGCAGTGTGAGCGTGTTAGCCTCCTCAGCCTCTCCATCTCCTCCTCTTTACCTGCCAGTGTGCTTTTGGGCAAGATACTTCACAGGTCATAGGTCATTAAATCTATATATCTATACATCTATCCGTCTCCATGGAAACAAACCTGTTACAGGTCAGATCTCTGATGTGCATCTTTTTGGGGTCAGGAGTCCATCAGTCGCTCAATCGATGAATTGGTAAATGGAGTTTTCCATCCGGTTTCCCCCCATCAACCAAAAACATGCAACACCCTATGAACAGTTTACAACAAGGGACCGGCAGGGAGTCCCTCCCTCCTGTGGGCTCACCACCTGCAGAGGGGTTCATAGGGTCTGGCTCTGGTGCACAGTGTAATGGGCAGCGTGCTGCCCCCGCGACCCAGCCGGATTAAGCGGGAGAATGGATGGATGGGATGGTTATAGTGGTTCTATAATGATCAGATATGGTTCTATAATGATCAGATATGGTTCTATAATGATCAGATATGGTTCTATAATGATCAGATATGGTTCTATAATGATCAGATGTGGTTCTATAATGATCAGATGTGGTTCTATAATGATCAGATGTGGTTCTATAATGACATAAGGAGACCTATGGGACACTTAGGTGAAGGTTTGGTATTTTTTGGTATTTATGTCTGATTAGAGTCTGATTAGAATCATGATTTGAGTCTGTCTTTACATAAATACATTGTTTTGTAGTACTTTCTCCTGCATAAGTAATAGTTTTTGCATGAACTGCCCCTGCAGGTGCAGTCTTGTGAGTGCAGTTTGGGTCAGGTACACAGAGGCACACCAGGAGTTCCTGAACTTTTCAAGTCTCAACCCCTAATGACCATTGACTCTAGACCCCACTGCAAAAGTAAAATGATGGTAATGACCCAATTTGACTCAAAGTTTATTTTTTCATTCAATAGTGTCATAATTTTTTATTATTTTAATCCTTTAGTGGAACCACCGATAAATAATAATTTTAAGAACTTTTTGCAAGGGCACTTTTTGAGTCGACCAATCGATCTGCAGCACGTCTTTACTCCACAAAAACCTGATCTTTTTAAATGTTTTTATTTGTCCATATAACCTGCTGAGTGAATTCCAGATAGATGACATGTTTGATGACAAGTCTAATCTTTATAAACTAATTATTTTTAAAAGTTGGAACAACTAATCCAAAATATTAATTAGGCTTTGACTCTGTTCTGATATTATCACGTACAGGCTTTGGTGCAGGTATAAGATGAGGTGGTGACACATGCTCTGACAGGTTAGTTAAGTAGTATAATTGAAAAGGCTCTTGTTGGTCCTGATTTATTGTCAAAATAAATCGTAAATTAGACAACACATTTTAATGAGGCACCATGTTTTACTGTGGAATTAGGGCGGGTGAAACTACCATTGAGAAGCACTCTTTTAATACAGCGCTGGAATGCTGAAACTAGGACAGTGATGAGGAGTGACAGGAATCTACAAGACGCTGACTAATAATGATTTGATTTGTCGTCTCTGTGTAGCAATTAGCTTGTATAATAAAGTCTGATGTATTTTGGTTTTTCAGGATAAGGACAATTGTACACATAAATTGAACACTTCAATAAATATGTTGAAAGAGCTAATTTTTACTGTTTTCTGACCTTTGTTAAAATGTCATTTGCTCATCACAAATAGATCTGAGTTGGTTTGTTTCATTGACACATGTTTAACTCACAAACCCTGCACATTTAGGCTGAGTCCTTCTCTCAAACAGAAACACTTCCAGCTCTGGAATTGCATGTCTACTGAATTAAAGGTCAAAGGTCACTGAAATTATCCAAATTATTTTAGTAAAGGTGTGTAGAGTTTAAAAACAGTGGTGTACTTCCTCTATCACCACATGACATCACAAGATGGTAAGTGTTTTCAGTTTAGGAGAAGAACTCAACCTAAATATCCAGGATTTGTATATGTTTTTGATGAGGTAACAGAAAACAGCATAATATGGGCCCTTTAAGTCACTTTTTTTTGCCCAAAACTTTTCCTCGGACGCCAATTTTGATAAGTACCTCCACATCTGTAAACACTGACACTAAAATAAGACCCCGGCGTTAAGTTCCACAACCAAATAGTTCGCCCATTTCCGCTGGAGACGCACCAAATGAATCCAACTTGTCATTTTCCAGACGGCGGTCGGACATTTTGACAGACTTTTTGACAAGTCTCTCCTTTTAACAAGTGTTTTCGCCTGTGGACATGCCCTCCTCGCCTCTGTATTCATGTAGCTTTTACTCAACTTCGCTTCGACTAATTGACCCATCCACCCTTCCTTCCGTCCGCCGCGCCATTTCTTTCCTCTAACAACCCCACCCTCTTGAGGATAATGGCTAGAGACCTCACCGCCGTCAGGAACCTCGGAGCCCGCCGTAGCTCCAAACCTGATTAAAACAATTGAACAGGAACGCGCTGGGTCTACTCTCGACCTATACGAAATTGCTTCTGTGAGGTGTATAGCGTACGCGGGGCTGCCTATCCGCTCGGGTCTACGGGGGATTTGAGATTGCATATGTATGAGCTGAGCCTGCAGGTGGAGCTACCAATTTAGGAGCCGGGGTGAAGGAGAGGACAATAGAGAGGTGCTTCGTGCTAACAAGCTGCGATCGCTCCTGGATTTAGTCCGTGTGTCACCGAACCTTTTCCGACGCATAATTCCGGGGTTTGTTATGCGGTTTGCACCAATTTGGCCATCCTCCTTCGTGCTCTAAGAAACAATGGGCTGTTTTGTGTTTATTTGCATGTTTGCGCGGCGATCCATCTCTACAGACAGGTGCTTTGTTAAGGCTCCTGCCAATCATCGTCCCTGCCTCCTCGGGGGATGACTTCTGGCTGAACGCTTCGTCTGTTCGGAAGATTAGATCAACAAGTTTGTCTCTGACCTCGTCGACACTTGAGATGGAGACGGTTGTTAGACGGTGGCTCCTCGAAGAGCAGAGGAGACGTGAAAAGTTTGTGTCAGAGAAAACCATTTGTGGAGACAGACGAGAGGGGCGAATGTGTTCAGCCGTTTCAGTCAAACACAGACAGATGGAGTCTAGAATGTCGCAATATTTACCTTTGACATTTAACCATTTACCATGAGAATAAAAAACAATGCTAAAACTAGTACTGACCAAACTAAAAACATATCAGAACAAGTAGAGAGCACATTTTCAGGGCCCCAAGATTGGTAAAATATAATGCAATTAATATCAGACTGGACCCTTACTTCTACAGAGTTGGGCCCTGACATCCCATGGAGCACTGAGGGATTACACACATATAAGGACACATGGAAACAGAAGAAGATATTGCAATTTAATGCTGAAAATCACATTTTATTGACTGAAGAAAGAGGATTTTTCATGGTATGAGAATCTATTTTGAATACTGAGTCTTTTCCTTGGTATGGGCTCTATTCATGCTTACGTCACAAACCAGGAAGAGGTTTGGAAAGAAGCGATTACAACTTCTGGTGTAGTCCACCTACAACTGTGATATGTGTGGTTGGAATTGTTGATTAGCCAAACATAACGGAACACTACAGTGGCATGTAGATGAAGAAGACTGGGACATTTTCAATTTTTTTCAAATTTTTTCTTCCTGGTTTGTGATGTAGCGTGAATAGAGCCTATTGAAAGTGAAATGTTAGTACCATGACAACACTAGTGTACCATGTAGCTTTTCAGATGGAGGATCTGGCACCTGCTTGTTTCCTTGGAGATGTTAGCCTTTAGTCTTGAAAGTTCCACAGTATGACATAACTCATCAAAATCAGCAGGTGACACGTCCAGGCCAGGTTCAGGCTCAGCTGTGTGGACCTGGTGTGTAACCTGCCACACACCACATTCAGAAGTGTAGCTCTGAATAGAGTTATACACAATATCAGTCTGGGACTCCCGGAAAGAACAAGACATTCAAACAGATACTTCAATCTGACTGGTCAAAGTGTCACAACAGCAGAACAAGCTGAAAAATCAAACTCCAGCTGAAAGAAAAGCACAGACACATTTCCTCCACAAATGCACAAAGCTCTTCCCTCTGCTCAATGTTCACAAACTAAATAGTCTGTGCTGGTGCTAGAATAGGCTACGTCAGCTGGTGCCGCCATGTTTGTTTTGGTGCTTCACTTTTGGCTCCGCCCACTCCAATAACAGTGGGAGACTGACCCATGTCGTGAGTTTGTGAACTAAAAAATATCACAATATTTCAGCTGTGCAAGGCTGAGGCTCCACTCCCCGTCTGAGGCATGTTGTAACAGATGTGTTTAGACAAGCACATGGCAAAACCTGCACCAGAAAGGTTACACACTGAAGCTTTTCTAACTTAAACTGGTTTAGTTTTTCTATACAACATTTAAAAACTGTGTACGTGCACTGCAGAAAAGTATGGCCAAAGATAAAAACACTTAAATCTATTAGAAAAGTAGAGAAATGATCTGTCCATGCAGCAAGATCATTTTACTGGACAAGTTCTTCTCAAATAAACTCCCTCTAGAGTAAAATGAAGGTTTTAGAATTAGTAGATAATAATTCTGAAAACAACATGACAAACCTGATGTAAGTTTTACGTAAAATCTTGGCCAGATCAGTGTACATGAAAAAGCATTCACCATTAAAGTGCCTATGTACACACATTTGTTTCATTTACACACGTTAAACACACAAACCCTGCAGATTTAGGCTCTTTTTTGTCTTTCAAATAAAACTCTGTTCCCCCTCGTGATGTCATGTGATAGTACAGGAAGAGCTCTGTTGTGTTTTTAAACTGCACACACCTTCACTAGAACCATCTGGATGGTTTTAACCCTAGAATCGCCAATCTTCACAGAACTAAAGGTAAAAGAAGATAAGAGGAAGTTAACTTGAAAACTACCACTTTATGACATCACAAGGTAGAACAGAGCATTTTGAGATTTGGGGATAATAATAAAGAGTTACTCAAACATGTGTGAATGAAACAAAACACAACTCCAGGTCTATTTTTGAGGAGGTAACAACATTGTAACCTGGATTAAAACTGAGTGAATAAAAGTAAAGCTGAAGTGTGCTCTTCACAGTGCAGGTTTGTACTTCCTGTCATGTTCATGTCTGTGCTTTAGACATTCCCAGCATGCCCCTCTCTTCCTCTTGTCACCCTAAAGCGCAGCCCCTTTAACCTCTCACCCTGTGCTGTGTTCACATTAGCACTCGTATATTTATCATGCAGGAGGCGTACGGCTCACTCGCCGTGCACAGTCTGTCAATCACGTCCCGGTCGCTGTCAGATCCGGGGCCGTTGTGTTTTTGACGTCTGTGTTAAACAAATCCCCCGTCTGAGGGCTTAGAGCTGCTGCCTGCTGGGAAATCACAACTGCCTCCTCTGTCATACATATCCATGATGCTAGGCTAACGCGCCGGCTAACACTACACTGTAAAACATACAACATACGCTTAGAATGACAGGACTTACCCTGATATATTATTTTATTTATTTATTTATTTTGGGCAAATAAGAAATCGACATTCTTTTGCAATGAAACATATAACATCAGTGAAATCATAACAGAAATAACAACAAAAAATTTGCCCAAAAAGGATTTAGAAGAAAATGTATTTAATCCCCCCCTAATCTAACACACCGAGTTTTCTTTCATATTTTTTCAAACATTTGACATTAAACTATATGAATGACTTACAAGTGAAGAGAAAGAGTCCCAGTTATTCATGATATCAATTGAAAATGTGTTTTCTAAATCTGAGAGGCTTTGTCCAAGTTACATTTATTTAATTCCTTTTTTTTTATTAAATTAAATTATTTCCAGCCAAATTCTCTGCTCATTAGGTTAAAATTGTGGCATAAGTAGGGTGATTTAGGGTGATTTAAAACAACAAAAAAAACCTTTTTTTTATTAAATTAAATTATTTCCATCCAAATTCTCTGCTCATTAGGTTAAAAATTGTGGCATAAGTAGGGTGACCATATTTTAAAAAAAAAAAACTTCCCCAGTTTATTGGTGGTTGGTAATAATAAAATGGTGAAATAAGTGCTTGATTAAGGAGGATTATTCCGCACTCGGACCATTTATGACTAGCGTGTGAGTTAGTTTATATTTTTTGTGTGTTTTGGTCAATTTTAAGCAGATTTTCAGTATTTTACCTAACTAATTACAATTTATGCATCTCTTTATTGCTGGCAAGGATCAAACTGATCAAAAATAGGGAGATTTTTTGTGTCAAATTTGTGACAAATCACTAGTTTTGGATAAAACTGGGACTGTCCTGGGTGAACAGGGACGTCTGGTCACATACGCTGTAAAACTTTTCACAGTGACACATTGTGTCAGTTCATTTAGGTCTGATGTTACTTAACATTAACAGGTTCATTCTGAAACTTTTAAATGTTTGAACTGTAGCTCACGCGTCAGCACACAAATATATACTGAAACCAGTCAGAGAGAACTGACTGAGGCACAGTGTGGAACTTTTCTGCAGAAGGTCCACCAGCTGGTGTCTCCATGGTGATGTTATTGCTTCTCTTGGAATAATCCTTAAACTAGCCTATGGTCCATTTATTCAATCACAGATGTTTTTATAACCCAGAAATACCAAAAAATATGTATTTTTACTGTAAACTGGCTTACCTACTAGTGATGTGACTTTTGGCTTTTTTACAGTTTTTATAAACAGAAGCCTGTGCTCATTAATCAGGGTGAAAATGCATTGAAATTTTAAAGAAAAAGACAAGAAAAACGTGTAGTTACTTAACCAGCTCTGGTTGCAACTGTTTGCACTAATAAACTGTTCAAAAGAGCCAGATCACTACTGCCTCCCTGATTTTTAGTGTCTTAAAAAGGTGAAAAACACAACTAGTTCAGTTTCACTCACCTTATGAGTTCAGACTATTCTGAGTTTAAACGCACTGACGGCTTTCAGTTTTACCACAACGGTAAAGCCAACAACAAGTAGAATGCACAGGCACTTTTTTCCTCAAACAATTAATCTATTTTTCAGTTCACAACAGGCTTATTTTGACCTCAGCAGCTGCTTATACAACACATCAGTACTGGGGCAAGACACGCTGCTCCAAAATGGTGCAGAGGAGCTTTAATATGATTGTTTTTTGCAGTGTGGGATCTGAAGCTCACGTGCAGCCTCCTTTTAACCGTGGAAGTGCTGTATCTGCTTTGGCGTGGAGGCTCCTGGGGTTACACTGGCGGTCGGGGGCCCTTGTTTGGGTTGTCCCGCGGGGGCCAGTTATCCGGCTGACAGTGGACTCGCTCTCAAAGGGGGAGGTGTGTGGAGCGAGTGAGGATTAGAAGGGCAGGAAAAGGCCAGAGGAGAGAGAGAGGAGGA
>JACN01093857.1:0-14819 GCA_000787155.1 Scartelaos histophorus | reverse complement strand
ATTGATTGATCAATTTATTTTGTGTTATTATTTTCCTGAACATATGCTAAGCAACACAGACTTGTAGTCATTACCATTTAAAACTAAAAATAGTGAAGTCTGAACTCCATTCTTTTACTGTAGACCTCTCGATTAAAACACCCAAACATTAACAGACAGTCCTAATTGGAAAAGATTAGGCCAAATGAAGCAAATCTCCAAAGAAAACACAAACCGCACATAGGCAAGACAGCCTGCTTTATGTCCAGCCAACCTTTGAGCACAAACAAGTCTTGCAGGTTCCACTTCCAATCCTGTATTTCCTTTTATTAAGATTCTTTGTTTAGTTTCATTGTGCTCTGTGAATAACTGGAAGCGCACACATGGGACAAATGCATTTGGTGTGTTCTAGTTTCCACCATGTCAGATAATGTACTTCAAAAAGTGTAGCAGTGTCATGTTTCAGCATTTTCATACCAGCAGTACAGCACTGGTCAGGCGCACTGGGATTCAGTGGGGTGAATGGAGGTGTACCGAGAGCTTACAGGGGCAAAACAATGGTGAGCTAAGATGAAGAAGTAGGAAGAAGAGGAGGAACGAGACAGTCCCAAAGGGTGTAGCAGTGAGGAGGCAGCTGGCTCAGAGGTGTGTGTCCTATTTTTAGTTTCCCTCAAGAAGATCTCTTCAACCGGCTGCTGGCGTACCAAAAGACTCTTTCCTACAGTAGAATCACTTAAACTTAACTTTAACTGTAATTGTCAGGAAACTCATGTCCTACCCTGCCTATGCTGGCTTTTAGAGGCAATAGAAGAGTATATATCATGACTTTGCAGCTTGGTAACAGCATAAAAAAGCTAAGAATAATTTTGAATAATAATAATAATAATGAAGTAATTATTCAAAATTATTCTTAGATTAATTTTGAATAATTATTTTACCCAAACATGTAATCCTTTACATCTTCATCTCAAACATGTATGAATCAATCAAAATACCACTCTGGGTAAGATAATGAGGGAGCATCATTATAAAATAGTTAAAAGTTTAGAAAAGTATTTATTTTGAGTGTAAATGCCTAAATGTTCAATATCTAAAACACAAACACTTCTTAACCACTTGACTCGCACCTGCAGTTAGTGTTAGTGTGCTCCACCTTGGGCACAAGGTGGAGCACAAATTGTACAGTCTTGTGATGATGATGCTGTGTGCCAGCAGCTCGACCAGTCTGACAGCTGTAAATGTCCATGTCCCGTGTGACTAATATACTATAAGGGGAAAACAGAGGGAGGAGGTCACCACAGACATGAATAATAAGACATCCATCTGCGACAACAGAGCACGCACAAAGTGTGCTTAGTTGGCACAGCTGGCTTCATACTGTGAGGTTACAATATCAGACAAACAATGTGTTCTTTTGAAAATTGTCTTCACATCAATAAAGTGATTTAATCTATATGAACCATGTGTGAAAAATAAATAAAGTCGTCACTTAAATAATCCATGATTATAAGCTAGTGTGTTCTGAGGTAAGCATCAACTTTGAGCACTACCCACAAGTAAGAAAAGAGGTTGTTTCATTTATTTATCAAATATAAAATATTTATAGGATTCATTCAGCTGGCAGAGGACCAGGCAGAACAAACGGTGGGCGGAAGTATCTCGAAATGACTTTATGGATGATGTTTTGAAAGCATTTGTGGAGAGGGCAGACTGCTGCTCTGCTTATTCTGTATCTTACACCTAAATCATTATACTGCCTAACCATGAACCTGTTCACAGTGTGTCCACTTCACCTGCTCTGGGTGTGAACAAGTCACTGATAAAAGGTAATGTGTGCACAAAAAACATCTTGAGTAAAAAAAACCCAAAAACTAGTAGATCCAGTTGAGCTTGTTTGTGTTTTCCTGCAGCCTCACCTTACACATAGCTGTATATTTACTTAACACTTTCTTCAGCCATGGCGTGTTGCCATTATGATGTAGTATATTTTTTGGCCTGAGGATTAGTTCCTTCTGAATAACAAAAATTAATTAAGATGCTTTGAGGCACAAAGTACTGCTCAGTGTCGAGAAATTCCCAGTAAAACTGCTGCACTGCACAGAAACTTCACTGCAAAAATGACTTAGAATATAGCTGTCCACGAACATATAACTTAGTGGATATGATAAAGCGTAAGATAAAACATAGTTCTTATTCAGTATTGTGATGAATATGACATTGGGGTTAAAGAGGGGAGTCCCCTGAAAGCATGTTTCTTCAGACCATGTACTTTGTTCAGTAGAGTCCTTTAGCCGAGGCCAGACAGACAGCCGTCTCCGATGAGCTCTTATTGACTTCCTCCGGACAACTCCAGTCCAGTCTCCAGTCCAGTCTCCAGTCACTGATAAATGTAACAGCACAGAAACGCTGCAGTCAGGTTAACTTTTACTCTTAGAGATATGAGCTAAAATTAACTCCATTAAACTGTGAGGGAGGCTTGAGAGGAAAGGTCTGTATCAACACTGATATGAACATGTAAATAAGTCATGGCTTCCATTGCACTCTCTGCTGTAAAAGCCGTACATGTAGGGTTTTAGAATTCCCCGAGTTCTGCTGACGTGCAGAAAGACATGAAAAATGTATGTTCGTTTGAAAAATTCAAATGGATGTCCTGAACTTTCCAAACATAGCCAATGTGAAATATTTATTTTTGACTTGCAAAAGACTGAAAATTAGTTGGGGAAAAAAAAATTGTTTCTTGTATTTGAGTGATTTACTCTCAACACATCACTCAAAGAAATTTACCTCCACTTTTCCCCAATTTTTTCCAGGGTGTTTTTGTAGACTTTTCCCACAGCTCAATGAAGGAGCGGGTCAGTGAAGGCACCAGCAGAGGGAGACCACGGCACATGACAAATACTCTTCTCTCTGCCTTAGCTAAGGAACAGTGGGAGGCTAACTACAAGTCTGTGTATGCTACATTTGCACGTAATTACTTGGCTTTAAATTGGACAAATTGCTGCAATTCTGGACATAGTATACAATCAGAAGTGTAGTCTTAATAAATGACCATGAATTTAGTTCTTGCAAAATGGCATATCTTTTGTATGAATATTATCTTGTTAAACATTACAGTGAATTGATATAGCCTCTAATGTGTGTGTTTAATGAAATATTCAATATTTTGTGATATGATAGATCCCGAGGAGCATTAAAATGTTGCCAGTACTTACTCGTAACTTACTTGTGGATCCACAGGTGGGTGTATGTGTCGTCAGTACGCGGCAGGCATGGCTTTGTCCCGCCACCCGTCAGCTCGTCCTGCTTTCCGTCCTCCGCTCTGCGTCACGTTGACGTGAAGAAGTTAGACATTTTCTAATCGGAGGGTATAAGACAATACAGTCGTCTGCCAGCCAACAGCGTCATGTGAGTTTGTATTTATGCGTTCTGTTTTATTGTGTTGCTAAACCGAGACAGCGTGTCGCAAACCCCGGTCTTACCTGTGCAGCAGGTAAGTGACAGACACGACACCTGTGGCACGTACAGTACTACATACTTGTTATCGCATACTCCACGTTTAAACTTTTTCTGTGGTCAGATTTTGTTTTTGGTGACCTCATAACATAAGTACAAATCCTAGCTAATGTTGTCCTCCCATTGTTTTCTGTAATAGCCGTAACATGCTGGATCACTTTGTCTCAGATGTAACTGGAATAGTCCCACACAGAGTTGGCCCTATGAAAATGGAGGAACTGTCTCTCATGGCCCTGCTGGAGTGTTCCCTGTGCTTGGAACAGCTTGACACATCGGCTAAGGTCCTGCCCTGCCAGCACACTTTCTGTAAACCCTGTCTACAAAGACAGGAAAATGTGCACTCCCAGCTGCAATGCCCAGAGTGCCAAACACCGGCCCAGGTACGGACAGCAGAGGAGCTCCCCACTAACCTTATGCTCGTGCGCCTTTTGGAGGGGCTGCAGGTCACCCAGGGGCCCACAAAGACCACACTGATGCCCCATTACAATGTGCCCTTATCAATCTCCCAACCCAGAGTCGAAGACACTGAAGGAAATCAGGCAGAAAGCTATGGGCACAGGGACAAGCAAGGCCTGAGTGAGGTGAGTCCAGCCCCCATCACAATTATGTGGTCTACTTCAAAATAACAACAAATCATTAACACTGAAGATCCTATTTGCAGCTATATTCTTATAAAATATTATTATAGCAGTATAATATTATAGTATATAGTAGTTTTAATTAGTTTGGTACCAACAATTGTAATAAGTTAATAAATTCTGTAGAGAACAGCGTTCAGCAAGTTCAGCATTGTAGCTTAGGCCTATATTAGTTAGGACAGAAGACATGAGAAATCAGCTAAAAGCTACACTGTGTCACACCAAAAACAAATTTACAGAGATTTAAGTTGAAATTAAGAAAAATATGCATTCTCACCATGAGCAGGTTTGCCTATTCACTTTAGCCTGGTAGACACACCACCTGCTTGTCTTCATAATTATATTTCTTTGCCTGGAATGTGCCATAATATCGCATGAAATGGATCAGTCACCACAGAGAATCTTCCAAACTTCAGCTTTATCTCCATGCTACATGCCTGCCACATCCTTTACAGATTAACCTTACACTGTGCTGCTTTAATCTAAAATCATGATGCTCAAAGATGCAGAGACGTTTTTTTTGTCAAGCGGGACATATTTAATACAAAATTGCATCATATTATCTTTTTATTTACATATTAACTTGCATTTATATAGCACCTTTCAAAACACCCAAAGTGCTTTACTGTTCATTATTAATTCACTCCACACTCTGTGGTGATAAGTTACTATTGCAGCCACAGCTGCCCTGGGACAGACTGACAGAGGTGAGGCTGCCAATCTGCACCATCGAGCCCTCCGACCTCCACCATCACTCACGCACACACCACTTTCATACTAGGCAATGTGGGTGAAGTGCCTTGCCTAAGGACACAACAACAGTTTTTGCCACTGTCACCCGACTGTGGCACCATGAATTCCCAGTGGTGTCCCATCCAAATACTAACCAGGCCCAGCACTGCTTAGCTTCTGAGATCTGACGAGATCAGGCTTTGACAAGCCAGTGTGACCAAAATATGTGGTTTAAACATTTTTTGTGGTTCAAACAATAATTTCTATGGAAGATAGAAGAGTTAGAAGATATATGAAACATTGATCATATTGCATTGGTGCTTTTGAGAATATCTTTCAAATATGCATTTAAATTTTAATCATTGCACAATACCTGAGTCTCAACCCAGACATTTGCTGAAACGTTTTTGTACATTTTTTGTTTGATTATCATTGTATTGTGTGATATTCGTCTGCGAAACTGTCCACTTTGTCAGTATCGGCTACACTCATACTTATATCCGTATTGGTAGGGTCTGTATGCATTAGGGTATCCAAGACCTGAGTTATGCAGCATTGTGTTAAGTCCTTGATACCATCTGACATAGCTCCTCGGTGAAGTCTTGTTCACTTTTATAGAACAATCTGGTTAAAATATTTGAGAAACACATCAGACACATTTTATCTCCTCCTGCATCTTGAGGCGTGATGTGACATTGCACAATGTTGCTATTGGAACTCATATTTTTCATATTTTGCTGAAAATAAGACACTAAATGCTTGAAAATACAAAATGCTGTGCAAAAGTTGTTTTTTTAAGGGTAAATAAAATAGGTCAAAATAGGTTATAGGTATCCCATTAAGAAAAATACCAAAACTTCTGAGTTCAATCAAAAGCCCCGTGAGGCACTGCTGTTGTGATTTTGGGCTATAGAGTAAAAAGTCTAATGTGCTTCAGCCTATATTTGCTTACTCATTTTACTAATATCTGAAGCAGGGCATTAATAGAAGTCTGTGTTTATGGCCTACAGGTTTCTGCTAGATCTTCATTGCAAAACCAACGTACAGCTTTGATGAGTGACTCCATCTTTACCTCTGGAAATGGAGTGTCCCTGGCATATGAAGACTATGGAAATCCCAACGACAGCAGAAGGATGTATAGCAGTGCCCCTAGTGGCTTGGCACCTTTATGCAGAGCACTGTCTGATTTCAGCCCTCAAGAGATGAATTTGCAGGACAGTCAGTACTGCCTCGCCTTCCTCAAGGTCTTTTTCTACAACATTCACTCACCAGAACCCTTGTCAGATACTTTAGTCTGTGCACTTTGATTTCTGTAACTTTTCACAACAGCCTTAAGTGCAAAAAATAGTTGGCAAGAAATGTAAAAGGAAGCAGAGAATCTGCTTATGGGAAGTGAGATGTGATGGTGTAAAGTATTAACATTTATCTGCTAAATAACTGATAAAAATAACAGGATTCCTAATTATTTTTAGGTGACATTTAAGCAAGGGAGCCTATATGTGTGTTGTAAATATGTGTGTTCTCCCTGTCAAATCATTATAAATGTATAGTCAACAAATTAATATCATCATAAAAAGCAAATGCCCATAGTTGAATAAAAAAGTGAAATTCCTCCAGGCTGTACAAGCCTGAATTTAATTATGACCATTTTAGAAAAAATGTGTAGTAGTGTTTACATGTAACTGTAGACTGTAGATCCTCAATGGCACCTTTGAAACCTTTTCTACTATGGACCACTCCTGAGCAAATGAGAGATTATATCAACACATTTTTATTTTGGAATAATACTTTGTCTGTAGTCAAAGATTTATTATTATCATTATTTAAAGATATTAAAATAATATATGCAACACAATGATTTGAATGGAAATTGTGGTTTAAGATCTGTTTTTGACACAACAGAGTGGAGGGAATGAATGCACATGAATTTGAAATGCATGAGAAGCTTCCTCTAATGGCCAGTGCTATTTGTCCTTTCTCTGCTGCTATGACTGTTACTTAGCCTAAAGGATTCTCCAAGTGTTATGTAAGAAGCTCAGTTATGGGTTTGCTTTCCATTAAAGAAAGCTGAAGCATAAGCTTTTTATGGCATATGGTTGGATGTTAGGGTGGTTACTGAAAGGTCTTGCCTGAAGACAGTAAATTATGTGATGTGAGTTTAGCAGAGTTTCATCTCCTTTCATCTCTTTTTTTCCCTATTTTAGGGTGATATTCTCACTTTTATCAGACGAGTGGATGAACACTGGATTGAAGCAAAGCTTGGGGACAAAGCTGGAATTTGCCCTCTGCAGTTTCTAGAGGTTGGTGGTTCATTCCTAGTTTGATTACATTCCGTCATTCCTTCTTCTCTCCTCTTTAATTCTAAAACATTGTGGATCATGGCCTCTTCCGCATGATCAAGGTTGACATCTGCAATTTAGCACTTTGCTCTGATAGTGGCTCTTGTGGTGAACTGGACCATCAATGTCATAGCTGGATGTCATTACTTCCAGGTCAGTGCACAGACACTACCTTGGTCTTTATCTGAATCTTTGATTCATTTGTAAATGTCACTTATTTCATACAAAGTGCTGAGGCAAAGACCCCCACTGATTCTGCTGCTGCTCAGTACGTAGTGACTCTTTGGCTTAGTCGGTTTGTCGAGTTTGTCTCCAAAGTGACTGCCATTTGCTTCCCTCTGTACTGTTTGGGAATTACATTAATGTACATCCTGACTTGTTTCCTGTTTACTTCCTTGCACAGGTTTTGACCATATTTTACTCCTCTTGCAGATACTGCTTTGCACCATCTCTATATTTTATCCCTCCATTGTGCTCTTGTCTCTCTCTGAGCCTGCCTCGTTGTGCGGTGCAGCCAGGCGTAAAGACGCAGTAATGCTTTCTCTGCTTGGGTGGCATAACAGCACATCACTGTGGGGAGTGAAAGCATTAACCCTGCCATGCCTGTCTGTCTGTGGAGCTCTGTATTTCACAGATCCTGCTGCTCCTCTCTGAGCACCAGTCAGCCTTTCCTGGCTCATTTGAAGGGTACTTATCCCTTTTCCTCACAGCCCGTCCAACAAGTTGTAGGGGAGTGGAGAAGTCTTTAGATAGGCACTATTCAGATGGAGCAGAGAAGATTTCCTTGATTTACTTTTTTTAGTATTCATTTTCACTTCTCATTGTACGTTTTCCATATATTTTCATTTGTTTTAGCCAAATTCAGTGACTGCAAAACTTCTCGAAGGTAAAAGTCGAAAGGGAAGTGACTCAAAAGAATCCCAATACTGGACCAGCAGTGGAAGCAAAAACAAGGCCATTAACGCATCAAGTAGGACCACTCACCTCGGACCCCCTCAAGTCTCAGGACAGACACCTGTTGTTAATGCTCAGACCTTTTCTAATCATCGGAAACAGCACACAGCTACTGGGAACAATCTGCATACGTCCAAAGGCGAGGGGGCCGCCATCAACGGCTTTAACCACAAGGGTCATCACCACCGCAGCTCTGTTACCCCAGCAGCTCGGAGCCACTCATATCCGTCCAGAGGGAACTCTCAGCGAAGACGTCACTCGGACAATTCACACAGACGCTTGTCACAGGTGGGTCACAGTTTGTACACCACACAGTTATCATTTATCTTCATTTTATTAACTCTTTGTTAAAGCTATGCATTTAATCACTCAGTCACTTCTAATTGCGATTGTGATTTGGAGTTCAGATTTTAGAGGATGAAATTGCACTTTTTTGTGTCAAATGACTATGATTAAAAGTCTGTATAGAGCTTGGAATTGTATTGTCACACCTCATACAATTAGTTAGTCTAATGTTAAACCAAAGGAAGATTTTAAGATGCTAAATACTAAACTTGATTTTCATTTGAAAGTATTTTGACAATATAGACTGACCATCAGTTATCAAGCAGCTTATAGGATTTGTCCACTACTATTTTGTTAATTTTGTAAGATTGTTTTACCTAATGCATTGCTACGGCACTGCTATCTGCTAAAGGCAGATTTTGTCCGTAACAGTCACTTTTAGACGTTTGATTCCGAGCTCTTTTGTTTACATTTAGGATATTAACATTGAAAGACAAAAAATTCATTCTTGTCATATTGCCTAGCCCTACCCTTGGTCCAGTGCTTATAAACTAGCCTAGGCTTTGTTTTGCTTCAATTAAATATAAAGTGAAAACATGTGTTTGGCTGAAGACCTCAGTTCTTTGTGATGTAATATGTTTCCTTTAGTCAATAAAAGACTCAAGTGTTACTTGGAAACAAGGAGAAAAGTGTGACACAAAGCTTAAGGAATGGACATGTAAAAGGCATCGCCCATAGAGTTGGCCGTTATGTGGTGTGGTGGCCATGAAAACATAGAAACTTGTAGATATGAAACATTTGAGTTTAAGGTGTGAGTGTTATTCAGAAACTTTCAAAGGCTTTGATCTGAATTGGGATGTGAGCCAAAATTCCCCTCCTTTGGTAAAGTAGGACTTAATAGAAATGGCATCGGAGTATAGGTACTTTTTCTTTTGTTTTTCGAGGGATTTCATAAAATATTGTCAACAATACTTAGGCAAGACAGGGCAGTAATTAATCAGGTAAATAGTAATTACAGAACAAATAAATCTCATAATTAAAAAAATGACACTATTTCTAGTAATTTGATTTAATGATTTTCAAATGTATTTTAAATTTTGTATCTTCTATCAAAATGTGACCTGTAAAAAGTGATAAAAACAAAAAAGGAAGAGATAAGTAAAATAGAACTGTATGTAGCGAGTGGGAGGCTTTGAGAGCCCCTCAGTGTCTGCTTATCTCTGTACTGACGATGATGAGGATGATGAGTCACTGCTGAGGTTTGTTACATAACAGACCCCTCTGTGCCTTGCTCCTTCCTCTTCACTTATCAGGTAACTCTCATCAATAGAGTAGTAACAGGAGCTCCCATGCACTTCTCTGTTACAAATGGTACTGCTGTTAACAAAACATCAGAATCGACTTTATTATAGATGTTATGAGGGTATTTTTCATCAACAACTTTTACATAAGACTTAATTGTTAGTTTCCCACCAAAGATAATAATTAAATAAAGTTTTGCATTAATATTAAACTACTTGTTTAGCAATGGCACTTTGATACCCTCTTACTATATTAAATGTTAGGTTACTGTTCATTTTATTCTGCTAATAAAAATCAAAAATAATCAAAATCAAAAATACAGTTCAGCCAAATGCAGCAAAAATACAGTTGTGTTTAATCCAACAATTCAGGGCTTTTTATTCTTAATTTTCTTTCAGTGGTCCAATAATTAAATAATTAAAATATGATACCATAAGCTCAAACACTGATACATCTCTGTGTATCAGTAACTCTTCAGAATGCCAGTACACTTGTTACATCGACAACATTTTAGCCTACATCTTTTTGTTTTGTCTTTTGTTGAATTTTGCAAGATATAAAAACACTGCAGTCCTCTCTCTGTTCTAAAACATTAAAATAGTGTCTTTACCAGTCTAGTAAATTTATGTCAAACTTTTGTAATAGTATATACGTTCCATGTTATGATTATGTATGATCAAATGTAGGTTTGATCTGTACACAAAACCTGGTCTTTTTTGCAAAAATACAGAAATAAAAGACGTGTTATGAGAACCTTTGAAAAAATAATTAAACACTACGGGCTTTTGTAGACAAGGTTTAGATAAATGGCCACATGAAATCTTCTGTGTCACATAACAAAAAGCAACAACAACAAAAAACATGTATGTATGTCATGTATACTACTGTACATGCTATACAGTTGTAGAATGTTTTAGCATGACTGGTGTGAGTGAGTTTGCTGTGCATGTATAATGTTTCTTGTGCTGCTTTTATGAATACATAAACAGTAAACAAGATGTTCCTGAATCTGTATGGATCTAAATGAAGTACTTTCTTGTCTTTCCTCAGTATTAATTTTGTAAAATAAATCTTATATCATGGCTTCTGCCATTACATTGTGTCTTTCTGACTTAAAGCAATGATGAACTGATCCAGAGCATATTCTATAGAATGAATCTTTGACTCAGGCCGGAGGCTGAGTGCATGCAGCAATCCCTGACATTACTGATTACTTATGCACCAGTCCAGCTTTTTCTGTTCCGACAAACATTCCAGTACTATAGCATGTATTTCCTTCAAACAAAAAAAAAATAAGACAAAAAAAAAAAAATGTTCAAACATTCTGAGACTTTCTGGGCTAACATATACTACAGTTAATCCATAAAATAGTCAAGAGAGGTAATGAACCCGCTAAACTAAGGTATATAAAAACATTTTGACCAGTGTATGTTTATGTAAATGTATTAATCTGTTTGTTTTCCAGCTTAGTCACAAAATCTTCAGATTTTGCAATCAATATTTGACCTCTTGTTTTCATATCAATAGAGTGATAAGAGGATGTCCAGTGAGGCTCCGCCCACTCTGACTCTCATGAACCCTCAAATGTCATCAGCTGACGGCATACACTCCTCCACACAGCAGCTTTCAATCAGCGTGTGAGTCATATTCAATGTTATTTGAAAAATGTGTTAATGGACAACAAAATAACAATAGTTAATCAGTTAATTGACAAGAAAATTTCACAATTTGAAGTACCGGTAATAAATGTTGCCTTTGATCTCTTAGCTGTGCTGTCCTCTACTCTTATAAACCACGACGTCCAGAAGAGCTGGAGTTGAGAAGAGGAGAGATGGTGGGAGTATATGGCAAGTTTAAAGAAGGCTGGCTACGTGGGCTGTCTTTACGAACTGGCAAAGTGGGCATTTTACCAAGTAACTATATAACGCCTGTGCTGAGGTAAATGGTCATGATCCTTCGCTGTATAATTTTATTGTATGCAGATTGATTGTCTTTTTGGTGCACAGACAATATAAATTGATGGTCAAGTGCCAGTAATGCCCATGTGTGTGTTTTTGTAGAACATCTGCTAAACTTTTTGAGACCAAAGCAGCCAATGCGTCATCACAGTACAACTCACTAGCTGGGAGGAAACCCACAGCTGCTAGGAACCCTGCTGTGGTACTTGCCCTTGATAAAGTAAACGCTGATGGAACAATTTACCCAACAGGGCAAGCTCCAGCTGTACACAACGGAGCACAGCACGCTGTGTCATTGACAGGAAAAGGGTCCTTTCATGGAGGTTCTCAGGGTTGGGACACTGTTAGGCGCATCTTCAACCCACACAGAGGTAAGGGCTTAAAAGATTTCAGAGCAAATAATACAAAATAAAAATGACCATCTTTTGACAGCTTTTGTTATTATAGTTATATGGTTTAGTTAGAAATTCTGGCACACATTACACACTAAATCAGCTCTAGCATTACAAGGGCAATTATCTCTATCTTCTTATTAACTTTTCATTCCAGGTTTAAATCAGTTCAACCAAATGTCAAATACAAATAGCCCGTCCAACACAAGGCACTTTGCTCAAGTTCAAGCATCTGGCTACTCCCCAGCTTTGCAGAGGAAGAAGAATATCAACATCCTGGCCAACTGTGTTAGACCTTTCGGATGGATGAGCGAATCAATAGCGCCCTCTGCTGTTTATCACAAAGACAGGGACTTTTCTCCAGCACTTGAGCCAGCATTTCAACAGCCACCCACTTCTCTACAATCTATCCTTGTTAGACCTGACTCTCTTAGAAACCTTGGAGAAAAGGTTTGTAAAAAGAATATTTAGTGCCTTGACTTTTAAAATATGTAGTAGATTTTAATTGCAGCTGAAGATAATTTGTTGATATGATATGCATTTTAGCCTGCTAAGTCAGTGCGTTTCCTTACTGATGAAGAGTCCCCACCTATAAGAAGACGTACCTCCTCCTGGTCTGCGGGACAGGTTGCATCTAGTACCCAATCTGGGGTCTCTCCTCTGGAAGTATGGGCACCATCACTGACACTGGGCAGAGATGGACCAGGGATAATCCTGAAAGAAGGAAAAGCTCCTATTTTCAGAAAAGGCTTGGAAACAACTATGACCGATCTTAACTCAAATGCTCCAGTATTGCCCCAACCATCGTTTGCCGCTGCGTCAGCTCAGTTTAGCCCTACCAGGTGCCTTAATTTTTATGACACCGTATAATTCATATAAATATATATACATACCTTACCTATTTTACACATTATTATGAATGCTATAGTTTAGATTTAGCAGGGCAGTAGTTATGTTAGACTGGCATGCTGCCCATGACACTTTTTCCTCAATTTATCAAAATGCATAAGCAGTGCTTTGTATTAATTTCTGTTTTTTTCTTTCCTTAGACACAGAGTGACCAAAACTCATTTAGCACAGACAGACTCTGAGCTCACTCTAGTTCAAGGAGAGCCTGTACTGGTCCACAGGCCACGGCCTGATGGACGTTTCCTTGTGACACAGGAAAGCAGTGGACACACAGGCTTGTTCCAAAACAACATCCTTCAAGTACTGGAGAGACTCGGCTGACTGATAGTGTTTACCTGCCATCAGAATACTTAATTCTTTTTGTTTTCAATCTGCCAAAGACATCTACATAACCTAATGACACATTGAGTTCCAAAGAAATTAATGTTGCCAATTTGGAATCAATTTGGATTGTATTATGTGCATCACGGTGTGCTGTGTCTATAAATTGTCTGATATAGTATGTTATATTTATTTCCAAGGATTTATGTTTTATCTTTTTCTACAAATGTACATTTTGCACATAAATCCCATCTAAATTCCCTATTTATTATGTATACTTGGTGAGTGCCTTTGTCCACCTAAAGAAAGCCTATAGAAAAGACAATTTCCATAAATAAAACTAGAAAGTTGGTTTATGCTAGACTTGTGTGTAATTTTCTCTTTGATGATCTTATTGTTTATCTAATAAGACTGCATTTAAGGAAGAAATGTTCTCGACCTCAGCATTCTTGCCTGGCCAGTCAAAACAGAAAGCAAGAAGGTTTTAACAGGCTAACATCCCAGGCCATGGCTCACTTACTGTTGCGCATGCGCTTATGAGCGCAGTCCGTGGTCGTCGCTAACATCAAGCTATCGGATGGGCTCATTTGATAAGCTTACGGCCCTAGCATTTACATCCTCTGGGTAAAACGCAGCGTCACAGAATATCATCCTGATAACATTTTATATACGCTATACTATTAGCGTTTAACAATGCCGGTAAGTATTAACACGCGCTGTTTTGAATTTGTTTTGCTTGAAGGGCTCCTCCCTTTTCTGATTCATCGAAGCTGCTGCTGCTGTTACCAGGCTAGCATAGTTAGCCTAATCATATAAAATCGTTGGAAATGATTAAATTTACTGAATAACATCGCTCCGGATTCCTTTTATATTATACATGTACATATTACTCATTGTTTACAGTGTTTGTGAACAAGTAGTCTTCTTAGCTTTGTCTTCTAAAGTTGATGCTTTGCTAGGTTTGCCAACAAACAAATAAACGGGCAAGATGAGAATGCCACTGTTTTTGAATATCTTCCACTATCTGTTTTTATACTAATACATATCGTTTACATTTGTCACAAATAACACCTTAATTGACGGTCAATTTAATGTTTGTCTTTATTTCAGAGTAATAAGCTCGAAAGACAGGAGGTTAGTGACAATGTCAAAGTGGTGGTCCGATGCCGCCCCCTCAATCAAAAAGAGACGATAATGGGGCACAAACAGGCCGTCATTGTGGACGAGATCCGGGGGACAATCACTGTTAACAAGCTGGAAACTCCCAACGAGCCCCCTAAGACCTTCACCTTTGACACAGTGTTTGGACCAGACAGCAAACAGCTGGATGTGTACAACCTTACTGCCCGTCCCATCATCGACTCAGTATTGGAAGGATATAATGGTAGACTGCTCATGTATTTGTTTTCATTTAATATTATATAACATCTATGGATTGGACAAGATCTTGTGAGATAAAATTACCACATAATTGTGCACACATGAGGAAAATTATTT
>KN502131.1:2051-12770 GCA_000787155.1 Scartelaos histophorus | reverse complement strand
TCAAAAACATACTCAGAGTTGAAAAATAGAAATATCAGACACTCATTTAGTTACAAAATTCAAAAGCCTTTGCCCAGAGTTCTTTTCATTCACACCTATTTGAGTAATCCTCCATTATTAGGTTCTCCAAAGCTCAAAACGCTCTGTTCTACCTTCAGATGTCCTTCAGATGTTGCGTAGAGATCGGCAATTCCAGTGCTGAGATGATCCAGATGTTAGTGTAGGTGTTTAAAAACATAGTGGAGTAATTGCTGTAACGCCATGTGACATCACAAGGTGGAAGTTTTTGAGAGAACTGGGTCTAAATGTGCAGGGTGTGTGCTCTGGACGTGTGTGAATGAAACAACATCTCCAGGTGTGTTTCTGATGAGGAAAAGGTCCGACATTACACATATTAAATGCACTTTTGTGTTGTTTCCTCGTCAGAAACATAACTGGAGTTGTTTTGTTTCATTCGTGCATGTTCACTAATCCTTTATAATTAGTCTGTCCACATTTCCATAGCTCAAAATGCTTCGTTCCACCTTGCGATGTGATGAAGCGGTCATTTCCGAGTTTACTTTTAAGCTTGGACTTTGCTTAAATATGTCGTGTTTGTGTGTTTAACTAATGGAACAAAACACAACTCTGGATGTGGATGTTTGTGATGAGGAAACTACATTTTAATATAGATCAGAAAGTTGTGTAATTCAGGCCCTTTAAACACAGCGGGATACATTTTTTCTTCTGTCCTTTCACAATCAGATGTGATGTTTTTCCAGATCCATCCCTTTGAGTAAGAGTGCGCGCAAATGGGAGTTTGATGCCTTAAATATACCAAATGTATGAGACAGTCTTGATCTATATTTAATGAGGAATGAACTGCGTTTGCCAATAGTGACTAATGGGTGGAAAAGTTGCTTTGAAACACTTTGCTTTGAGTTAACAGAAAGGAGATATATCAATAATGTCTGGCGTTCTTGCAGAAAATAAATGCATACAGTCAAAGCAACACAGCAAATATCAGAATAAACAAATATGGCCTTGCAGACGGCGCAGCTTTTTAACCTTTTCAGCTACAGTCACAGTTTTAAAACATACATAATTGAACACATGCATTGTTTTGCTTTTGACTAACTGTGCAAAGCAAACTTTATCATAAAATAAACTGTATTTAAAACAACAGAATTCAAACGTCATGGAGAAATCAGTTTTATGTGATAATGTAATATTTTTATAGCCAATGGAGCAACATGTTCATAGTAGAAAAAGTAGAGGCCGTCCTTCAGGCCAATTAAGTCATTTTTATCTATTTTTTGTGTTAAAGGTTACATGGTGGTGCTTTAAATCAGTTTATAAAACAAAATACTTATTTAACCTTCCTTGCCCAAATATTATATAATCCCTACTAGACTTGGACTTAAAAGAAACTTCATTAATCCACAAGGGAAATTATTTAAAAGGGAAATTACTCAGTGTCACTTCACCTTTTTCTCTCTCTATATTTTAAAGATTTTCCAAACTCTTATCTACATAATTTGTTGCAGTTTGGCTTTGATTATGTTTTTATTTAACGGATACTTACTATAGTTTCATACTTACTCATTGGAAGTGCAAACTAGATTATAACTATAGCTATAACATGGTAAATTCGTATCGGTCAAACTGCTTTATTGAACCTTATATTCTGACTGTAATCTGAAACTCGATTTTATTTTAAAGATGTTCAGAACTCGAGCTTTTTTATGCTGCACAAAACACTCGCAGTTGGCCAACCACAGGCTTAATAGTGGACCTTAGTACCACCTGAAACTCAAAGTTGAGCAGACAAACTTTTGGCTACCGTTATCTTTGTGAGACCTGGAGGTTGTACATGTCTCTGCTGTATTATGGCGCTGTCCAACAATGAGGAAAGGCCAAGGTTATTCTGGCAGAATACACCCGATTATGTTTCTGTCAAGTCACTGCCCACATTCTCTTATTTTGCTGTCATCGCTGCTATAATTCAATTAAGACTGTGCATTCCCGAGCCTGCGCCTGCCGACAGGAGCTCGCTGAGTGACAGGCGCAGACATTACTATGCGTGGGCAAAGACAGGACGGGGAGAGATATGAATATTTGAGTAGATGGCATAAAAGAATCTTGTAATTGATTTTCTATCTAAGCTGCCGTTTCATTTACTGAATAAATGCATTCATTTCAGACAGTGGAATACTCATGCTTTCCCATTGTCTTATTGTGAATACAGGCGTTATCGTACTTGGGCTTTGACAATGACTTTGTGCTCTATGTTGTAGCATGCCAAAACACTTGTCCTACCCTCACCCCACAGTGTAACCTTGCAGGAAGAGGAGGAATGGAGCAGATATTTTATAGATCAAACCTCAGACCTTCTGGTTGTCAAGACGATTTTATTCAGACGGCACATTTAAAGACTAGAAAGACTAGGAGTGTGCCAATGCCAGGAGAAATAGACAACTATATGCATAAACATTACATAATGCACATCATTTAGTATCTTCAAAGAACAGATCAGAGAAATGAGAGTAACTAAAGTCCATAACTGAAGGAATCCTTTAATATTGCCGACATAAAGCTTCACTGGTCATTGGTACTAACTGGGAAGAGTAACCACAACTTTGACTCAAATGAAAGTACTGTTAGACTTTCAAATATAATCATGCAGGAGGACAATGCGGTGCTGAAAAACTACTGTGAGAAGTAGAATTGGACAATAAGTTCAGTGTATATTGCAGAAGGCCTTGTCCTTCCGCGGGCCCCAGCGTGCTGCTGTATAACCTTGCAGATGTGGACTGTGTCAGACTCAGCCGTTCTGTTCTGTCCCTTTTCAGATGTGATCCACACTGTAGGCCCAGTGGCCAGAGGTAATGTGGGCCTCAGTGAGACCAACGACCTCACCGACTGCTACCAGAACTCCCTCAGGCTGCTGAAGGAGCACGGACTTCGCACTGTGGTGAGTACACGCTGTTTTTACTGCTACTGCACGACTGCTACTTCCACATAATAATGCACTGAGAAGAAATACACTTGGTTAAAGGTGCACTGTGCAGCTCATCTGCTGGGGGATCTCCCACCTGCTTAAAGTAGATGTTAACATGTTTAAATGTTCCAAAGTATGACATTAGCCTGTTTCCATGGAAACAAGCAGGTCAAACTTAATGTTCAGATGAGTGGCTAGTTCCCTCTTACTGTGTGAGTGCAGTTAGTTTAGAGGTAGTTTTGAGCTATAAATGCACATGTAAAGATGAATTTTAATGCAATACTGTGGAATTTCCCAGTCAAAGCAGGAAGATCCCCAAGAAGACAAGCAGGTTTTGCATCCTCCATCAGAAAAGTTACATTTAAATGTTTTGTCAAAATACACAAACATATATTCAGATATTACCAGTGTATTTGAACAACACAAGGCACAAAATATAATGAATCCAGGTTTTAGTTTCTTATGTATTAATTGGAAAAGCTTGAGAAGGCGTCGGTGAAACGTGGTTAACACATATTTGTCCTACTCCTATAATCATACAGTGAACCTCATATTTTGACTTTAATCTAAAATGTAGTAACTCATAAAAGAATGAAAGAGACTCACTTTTATTCTCACATTTTCCTTCCATTCTCATTCATGTAACTACTCTTAAAGAGAAGAGAAATGTCTCCTCTGTGCTGCTTAAGAGCTGCATTTTGTGCCTTTGTTTTCATCTGACAGTAAGAGTAAGCATTCAGGGAGAAGTGTGCGAAAAAAATTGGAAAAGGTACAAGCACAAAAGGATTTAGGATCTTTTGTTTCACATACAGTTTTGAAAAGACTTAATCTTCCCTTTATTTGAGCCACACAACAGAAGTGCACTGTTTCATGTTTGGTAAATGAGGGGTTTTCATGAACACTATGGGAGATGAATAAATTAAGAGCAAGCCTTTGTATTTAAGACGAAAGTACAACTATTCAGGTGGTCTGTAATCAAAAAGAAAGACAAAAACAGTTGAAGACATTTTTTTCATCTTAGCTTGTCTTACTCTGGTACAATTCCCCAGTCTGCCCTGGCATATTAAGCATTTGGCTTTACCACCAGCTGATGCAAAGCAAGAAGAACAAAAAATACTGTTTCAAGTCCAGATCTGTTGAAAAAGTTTGTCCAGTTAAAACTCGTGTGCGGTTCTTCTCATAACAGACGGAATACGGTGGCATGAAGACAGACGTGTGTTTGGTGTATGTCAGAAATAAATGGGATCCAAGATACTTAATTGAACTTGGGATAATATGATGGAGGAATAGTGTGGTGCCAGAATGTGGTGCAGTGTAGTTTCTAAAGTCTTTGTGCAGTGGTCATATGTACTGATTTTTGACCACTGACCAACGGTGAAGTTATGCCGCGTAATTGGTGTAAAGTCCATCTGTGAGAATGTCTATGTAATAATTTCTCTAAGCACAAGTTAAATTAAAATATAGAATTTAGGGGTTTGCATTGCCTTGAGTCTCATGATACATACACATATCATGATGTGCATGATGATGTATCGTGATACTTCATTGCACAATTCTTGGATCGATTCAAAATGGATCAGAATCGATTTTTTTAAAATGCAATTTTTCATCAAAAATCATTAGTTACATGGTTTAAAAAAAATGATACGACTTTTTAAAATGCAATTTTTCACCAAAAATCATTAGTTACATGGTTTAAAAAAAAATGATACGACTCTGTTCTTGTGAAGTTGTAGTCGACTGTATTATCAGAAGTAATTATTGATAAATCGTAATATATCGTCCTTTGTTTTAGTATCAGGGCATATTGTGATATATCGACTTGTGATATCCATATCATGATATGTTTCCAGTATTGTCAGACTCAAGGCCTTACACACCCCTGATATGTATGTTGTGATTCAGTATATCACGATATATCAAAATACTAAAACAACGAACGAATATATTGTGATTTATCACTAATTATGTCTATCAACTGCTCCTTTACAAAAACACAATTGTATGAAATATTATTAATAAAAATGTTTAAATCATCAGAACAGTGAGTCTAACTAATGTTTGTGAAAAATATTTTAAAAAATCAATTTGCATGCATTTTGAATCACAATATTTCACTGAATCGATTTTTTTCTTACACCCTTCATAGAAATACAGTAATACAAATATATCTCAGCTATATACAAGAGGTTGTGAGGAGAAAAGGTGCAAAGATGAAATAATGATTGACATGCAGGGTTATCAGGGCGAGTTGTTGTACAGTTGTATGGAGTGTGGTATGAATGTGTCTCGTGTCTGTCACTGTTTGAGTGGAGCTGCAGGAGCCTGTTGGAGAATGAGCTCCTCTGTTCCTCTATAGTCTAGTCCAGGGGCTGAGCAGGAGTGTCCAGGATGGAGAGATGCAGTGTGTCCAGTGTCCTCTTGTCCCTCACTTATCTCACAATGAGTTGCATTGTGCTTAATAAGATGGGCACCGTGACAGGACAATAAAATGTTCCCAAATGCTTCTTTAGAGGCTTGCCGCGCTTAACTAAGACGGACATCCAAAACAATAGTTAAAGCTCCACCGCTGGCAGCTGCAGTGTCCGTCTCTTCCTCTAGCCCCGCATCGCCAGCTCTTTACTGCGTGTTGTTGTCTGTAGTCGGCGTGATATATGGATTTCACAGGCCCACGGAGGGTAAACAAATCAGCACCACACCAGATCGCCACAAATCACATTTTCAACACCATCCTGCTGCCCTCCAGACTCATCAGAGACCAATCAATGCAAGTGCTTCCCAACATGGCGCAGACACAGACGAGAGCCAGTTTCATTAAAGATGATTGTGGCATATCTCGGCACTGTTGATGACTTATTGTGAGAGCCGCAGACACCTCTGGGTAGCAATTAAATAGATTGTGAAGTTGCGTCTGCAGTGAGAAGTGTTTTGGGGTCGTAACGGAATCAGCGGTGCCAGGCTAATCTTAAAGGCCCCTAATAACAGTTGTTGTGTTATGGACTCTGATAGCGTGTCATTTGCTGATGTTTGTAACAGGCCATTTGCATGCTTTTGATGCGGGAGGGCGCAAGTGACAAAAACAAGGAGGAAATTTGAGTTTTTTTTCCATTATTATGAGTCATATGAGTCCTAAAAATATCCCCAGGAAGTTGGCTGAGGGAAAAATAGAGATACGCATCATCATAATAATAATTTAGTTACATTTTGTGAAAAACAGCTAAGAAAATAATGTGCTATGAAACAAAATTCAAGTGTGGCATTGGGAGGATAGATGTTGGATTCATTTAAAGGGTTGTTTTTGCTAAAAATAGGCAACACAATAAGGTTTCCATGGAGATAAGCAGGACATGCACCTCCATCCGAAAAGTAAAATAATGCATCTGTGGACATATATTACAATCTGCATGGAATGATAAAAATATGTGAACGTTATTGATCTGCAAAAGAAAATATTTGGACGCAATAGCTCACAGTAGGGCTGCACGATATTGAAAATGAATGCGATATGCGATACGGGTGTCAAGCATTGCGATAACGATATTATTGCGATATTTTCTTTTAACCTAAAAAAAAATGCTTGGTATGCTTGATTCACATGTTTGCCTCTATGACGTTTTTCATAAGGAGCGCCGCACGCGATACTTTCATTTAAGCTCGTCTGTGCTTTTCGTTTTTGCGACTGTACCTGCGTAACATTGGTTGCTGAAGTTTTTGACTGAATAAAATCACTGTATAGCTCCCTGTGGTTGCGTTCGAGGTGGCTGTGTAAGTTCGTCGTGTTTCCTCTCGACGTTGCGATAACTTTCCGGCACGACTTGCGCAGCACTTGCGTCTGTGACACGTCGTCCCGTCTGAAGCCAAAGTCCCAAATTCCGGAGCTGCTGTGCTTTTTAGGCACAAGTTGTTGGCTGTTGTCGTCTTCACTGACTTCTTCATTACCCGCCATGGTGACTGTAGTGTTTTCCCGTCATGCACTGCGAGTCCACGCGCTCGCTCTAGCTAGCAAAACATTACGTTTAAGGGCGCGTCGGAATTGTGAACTCCAGAACGCAATAAACTCACGATTTACACATAAAACAATTAAAAAATATCGCGCATCTTTGCGATGTGGATATCGCACGTGCCATTATCGCGATGACGATATTTTTTCGATATATCGTGCAGCCCTAGCTCACAGTATATTATAATAACAAAGTATATGAATAAATTCTAAATAATAAGCAGAAATAGCTCGGATCTGCATGTCCTCCCTTGTATGTGCTGTTTTTTTCTTTCTTTTTTGGCGTATCCTTACTTGAGATGATGCATTAATTTGGTTTATTCACAGATAGTAACTTTAAGTATTTTATCATCAGCTTTTATCTGAAGTTTCGCCTACATCTTCAAAGTAGACTCCAGGACCTGACCAACAGCAGCTCGCCCTTGGGTCTAATCCCAGGATCTCGCGGCTTTCCTTCAAAAACATAACAATACGCTTCTACCACATTCCATCTTGTTTATCTCTGGCCTAATTTATTTGTCCAAAAGCCTATATATTTACAAGACTGTGAGTTTTGTTTTCCTTGGAGCGTGCCAGATCCTGTCTAATATATTTGTACAGCTGCTCCGTGTTGAGGAGGCTTTCCACATAAACACTCGTTCCGTGATTGACTGGCCTTGTGCGATCAGCTGAATTTTACTTATTTAAGTCAAGGTAAATCGCTCTTTGCAGCCAGGAAAACCTACAACCTATTTAACAGTCATTTCAAAATCCACCACATTAGAAAATATGCACGACGCCATAACAAATTAACAGACCAAAAATGTGCGTGTCTGGAGTCTGGAGGAACTTGTCAAAAACCTTGGATAGGCCGATTCTAAAAATACAAGTGAACTAAACATACTTTCACTCACTCGAATGTGCTGGTTTAAAGAGTTTTATCAAGAATTTAGCAGGATTTAATGTGTTTTTATCAAGAATTTAGCAGGATTTAAAGCGTTTTATCAAGAATTTAGCAGGATTTAATGTGTTTTTATCAAGAATTTAGCAGGATTTCATGTGTTTTTATCAAGAATTTAAAGCATTTCTTTAGAATTTAGCCAAATTTACAGCATTTTATAAATAATTTAGCAGAATTTAAAGCATTTCATCGAAAATTTAGCAGAATTTAAAGCACTTGATAGAAAATTGAGTAGGATTTAAAGCGTTTTATTGAGAATTTAACTGAATTTAAAGCATTTTATCAAGAATTTAGCAGGATTTAAAACGTTTTATCAAGAATTTAGCAGGATTTAATGTGTTTTTATCAAGAATTTAAAGCATTTCTTTAGAGTTTAGCGATTTATACAGCATTTTATAAAATAATTTTGCAGAGTTTAAAGCATTTCATCGAAAATTTTGCAGAATTTAAAGCACTTTATCGAAATTTGAGTAGGATTTAAAGCATTTTATTGAGAATTTAAAGCATTTCTTTAGAATTTATCAAAATTTACAGCATTTTATAAAATCATTTTGCAGAATTTAAAGCCTTTCATCGAAAATTTAGCAGAATTTAAAGCATTTTATTGAACATTTAGTAGGATTTAAAGCGTTTTATTGAGATTTTAACTGAATTTAAAGCATTTTATCAAGAATTTAGCAGGATTTAATGTGTTTTTATCAAGAATTTAAAGCATTTCTTTAGAATTTAGCAAAATTTACAGCATTTTATGAAATAATTTGGCAGAATTTAAAGCATTTCATCGAAATTTTTTGCAGAATTTAAAGCATTTCATTGAAAATTTTGCAGAATATAAAGCATTTTATTGAAAATTTAGCAGGATTTAAAGCGTTTTATCAAGAATTTCGCAGGATTTAATGTGTTTTTATCAAGAATTTAAAGCATTTCTTTAGAATTTAGCAAAATTTACAGCATTTTCTAAAATAATTTTGCAGAATTTAAAGCATTTCATCAAAAATTTAGCAGAATTTAAAGCATTTTATCGAAAATTGAGTAGGATTTAAAGCGTTTTATTGAGATTTTATCTGAATTTAAAGCATTTTATCAAGAATTTTGCAGGATTTAATGCGTTTTATTGAGATTAACAGAAAATTTATTGAGATTTTATCTGAATTTAAAGCATTTTATCAAGAATTTTGCAGGATTTAATGCGTTTTATTGAGATTTTAACAGAATTTAAAGCATTTTATCAAGAATTTTGCAGGATTTAATGCGTTTTTATCAAGAATTTAAAGCATTTCTTTAGAATTTAGCAAAATTTACAGCATTTTATAAAATCATTTTGCAAAATTTAAAGCATTTCATCGAAAATTTAGCAGAATTTAAAGCATCTTATCAAAAATTGAGTAGGATTTAAAGCTTTTTATTGAGATTTTAACAGAATTTAAGGAATTCAAGGCCATATTACAACAATAAAATGCAGGTTGTCTTAATCCGTGTTCAATATTTGTTTTCAACCGCAACACTGAGGTTAGTCCAACATTTAACCAGGTATAAAACATGCATGAGAAGGGACCTGAGTACTAGAAGTTTTTGGGAAACGCTGGTCTAATTTATAACTTCTACTGACTAAAGTACATCCAATATTCGTCATAGTTTGTACATTTTTGTTTTGTTTCTTTCAACCAGTCACAGTGTATGGGTTTTTTATTCTCTGCAAACTGGCTGGACCCATACAAAGTGTAGAATTGGCTGTGTCTAGGCTAAACTAAAACTTCTGCTTCGTGACTTCTTACAAACCAATAATAATGAAAACAGGACATGCTCTGCAAAAGAACTTGATTAGCACTTGCAGCCTAAATTCCTTCACGAGCACCAGAGTGAGGGACCAGTTCCTCAATGAGTGAGCTCCATTCAGCTTTTACATGGAAGACTTAGTTCACGAGTGATTCCAAGGGTTCTTGAGCCTTCAGTCTTTGTGAAAATGAGGTCTTATTGCAGCCTCTTGCAGCAGAACAAAACACGTCCAAGTTCCTGGTTAGCAGATCAGCACTAAGCTCAGTGCCACTTGTGTGAATAGCTTTTTCCATGAGCCTTACAGTATAACACAGAAACAGGATCTCACTAAAGACAGGTATTTGGCCAAGTGGGTCTGCGCTGAGGGTAGGAGGAGGGGGTGGAGGTGGGCGCATTTTGAAATCTTTATAATGAGGATTACTGCGAATACATTCGAGTCAAACGCAAAATAAACTCGAGGAGCTGAAGAGTGACTACATAAAAATGCCAGAGAAATCTTTATAGCCACTCAAATCTTTTTTCCTTGTTTAAATCTTATGGTAACACATTGGATTTAATTACATACCAGCTGCTTTAGGGTCAATGACATTAGCAAGCACATTTTTATATTTAGTTTTTATTGGACTTTTTCAAATATTCACAATGTCAGGTCTGCACAAATCTACATTTAAAATTAATATCAAGCATTGTAGTGTTTTTTATGTACATGAATTGGCTACAACCTTAAAAGAATCATGTGGCCTGACCGAGAATAACCTTAAAATAGTTTTATTTTCTAAAACATGGTTGGGATGATCTAAGTTCTGAGTCATATGAACATGAGATCCATAATGTGAAGACATGATATTTGAAAAACTGGACAGACTTGGACAATATTTGTTTGAATATTATGGGGGAAATAGCTATTCAAGAAAGATGAAATTTCATGTGGGACTAAAAACACTTCAGAATATATTGCAAAAAAAGAAAAAAAAACAATTTGATTAGATTTAGAGTAATTTTAAAGATGTTTAAAAATCAGCA